>KN508325.1:0-11325 GCA_000787155.1 Scartelaos histophorus | reverse complement strand
TAATAATATTTTTAGCAAAAACAATATATCCGTCGACTTTAGAACAGCATATTATACGTTTTTTGAAAGCTCTCGGTCTTCCCCTCGTCACCGTGGGGTCATTGGGGCATGACGAGGTCATATGCGCTCGTCATTTGCCGTCACGTCGGACTTGCCCCCGCCCTCCCATTGACTTCAATGCATTTTAGCAGTCACAAATATGGGCCAGGCCTTGGGCGTGGGTTACTGGGACACTGCAGTTCATGCCGGGGGCAAGTGAGAGCACGAAGCTGCACGACGTCCTCTCCAATTAGCCCGTGCGCTCGTCGTTCCCATGCGCTCGCTGTAGCGAGAGCAATAGGCCCTACGCCCTGTCGGGGCTGGGGCCTAAAAAACACAGCGACCACCGCACCTCGCGACCGCCGTTCCCAGCGACCGCCGCACCTCACGACCACTATCCCCCGCGACCCCCGTGTACACATTGGTGATTTTAATTTTAATACAATCGCACAAAGTGTGTGCACGTCATATTTTAAAAAAGATTTTTTGGGGAGTCATTGCGCCCCTACTGGCCAACGGTGAACAATTTCCCATCTCCATATTATACTTTTCTGCTCCTAGTCATGCATAGAATATAATTCTCAAATTTGGTACAAATATGATATTGCTGACATCTATACCTTGCTAGGGGGCGCTACAGTGTACATTACGTTATGTTGATGTTGTTTATGCGCTGATAGATTGATAGAACATTGATTAGTAATTCAAATTTCAGCACAATCAGACTAAGCATGTGCGTGTAATGTTTTTTTAAATATTTTGTGGGTGAGTCATTGTGCCCCTACTGGCCAATGGTGAAAAATTCTTCATATGCATTATATGCTTTTTTGCTCGTAATAATGCCTAGATTTTAATTCCCAAATTTGGTACAAATCCGATAATGTTGACATTTCATGTATATGCTAGGGGGCACTATAGTGTTCACTTTTCATATGTTTATAGTGTATTATATTCAGGCTGAGATTATGCATTAGTGATTCAAATTTCATTATGATCAGACTAAGCATGTGCGTGTAATGTTTTTTTTATATATTTTTGGGGGTAGTCTTTGCGCCCCTACTGGCCAACGGTGAAAAGTTCTTCATATACATAATATGCTTTTTTGCTTGGGATGATGCTTAGAATTTATTTCCCAAATTTGGTACAAATCTGATCATGTTGAGATTTGTGTCTTGCTAGGGGGCGCTATAGTGTTCAATTTTCATATCTTTTTATACTTTATTATATTCAGGCTGAGATTTTGCATTAGTTATTTAAATTTCATCAAAAATTGACGAAAATTTTGATTGAAATTTGCTGCTTTGCTGCACATAAACCGCAATAGTTATCAAAATAATTCAGCTAACTTTTGATGCCCCACTTCCAGTGTTGGGCACGTTACTTTGAAAAAGTAATTATTTCCAGTTACTAATTACTTACCCAAAAAGTAACTGAGTTAGTAACTGAGTTACTACACTGTAAAAGTAACTAGTTACCCAGGAAAGTAATTAATGCGTTACTTTTTCAAGTAAAAAATGTCAAATAATTTGGAGTAAAGCCGCAAACAACAGATACCCTGATAGCATCAAAATCCGCAGCAGATCCGCTTTCGGTCCGAAAATCCGCCCCACAGTCAGTCCGCTTTGCGGATCCGCTGCGTATGTTCCGTAATCGCTTTCTGACTGTCACTAACCCAAACCCCAGGGCAGCTGCTGTCACACAGCGGATATGCTGCTAAATCATCTTAGATCCGCACTGTGGACGCACTTTTAACACAACATTTACTAGATGTGTTACTATCAATGAGCGGATGTGCAAGTGGACTCCGTTGTGGATCCGTTCTTCAGACACGCGGAGAATCTTCGGCTACCTCCGCGAATACTTTTTGCTCTCAGGGGAGGTTGTGTGGGTGTCTTTGGTTGGCTCAACATGAAATCTTACTCTGCTTTAGACAATCATCATTAGTATCCCGCCCTTACCAAAGGAAGAAAAAATAAATCGTGTGCCTGTACGCGAGTTGAGTGAGATGCCACTTTCAAAACGAGTAGGTTCAGTAACGCGCAGTAACGGCGTGTTGGTACCGGTAACGGCGTTACAACTATAGATAAAGTAACTCCTTAGATTACCCGTTACTGAAAAAAGTAACGCCTTTAGTAACGGCGTTTATTGTAACGCCGTTATTCCCATCACTGCCCACTTCTCGTCGTTTCCATGTGCTCGCCGTAGCGAGAGCAATAGGCGCTGTCGGGGCTCGGGCCTAATAATATTCTGATACGAGAACAATGTTCCGCCGACAAATTATACATTTTCGGAAAGCTCTTGCGCATTGCTTCGTGATGGCGAGGGTCCGTGGTCACTGTGGGCGAGTCACGTCGCGTCATTTCACTTCCCGGCCACTAGTAGCATCGCTTTGCGATACCAATAGGCCCTTCGCCAGCCACTGGGGCTCGGGCCTAACTATAGAGCGGTGTTGAGCCGACACAGGAACCGGAGAGGGGCTGTGCTCTGCTGCGGGAGGGCAGCAGGGCATGTTATGAATGGTAAGCATGTATCATCCAAATATATTTACACATAAAAGCAGTCTTGAGCATGTTTTCAGTGGACTAGTTTTATATTTATTTTTACGATTCTGGCAATTCACTGAACGCGCCACGCCACGCCCTCAGTCTGCACACCTTTTTAACCATGACCTATTTGCTTTCCGTCACCATTTACTCTCCCAGACTTGTATTTAGTGATTTGTGCACGTCGGAGCAATCTTTAATTGCTTATTTTCCTGACTCACATATTCACCACCACCTACATATTGCCCACTGTTCTGTATTTACTTCATTCTTCAGTTTCATTTTAATAGGTTGATAGGATTGGGAAGCGTTCCATAATCATTTTGGTACAAATGTAGAAAAAAAACAACAAACCTTTCCATTGGCTCTTTGTTGTCCATGGGTGGGTGTCATAGATTATAATTTTACAGCAGACACAGTCACAATAGGTCTGCTTTAAACTCCTATCAAGGTGACAATACAAAATAACATCTTAATTTAATGGACCAGTCTTTGAGTCAGTACCTATCTTAGTGTGGATATACTGACTTATCGCAACAGTTGAGGCACAAATTGCACAGAGGTCAATGTCCTTTATCCTCTCTTTCCTTCTCATCTCAGGACCACTACCAGGATGAATGTCAATTCAAGGAAAAACTTCTAGTCAACAACTACAACACGTATGAGTCGGCTGCACACCCAGGAATGTATGTTGGCATAAGCAAAACAGGCAAGAGCAAGAGGGGCAACCGCGTGTCACCAACCATGGGCATGACACACTTCCTGCCGCGAATATGAGACCAACTGTACCAAAGTCATGGGTGATATTCGAACAGACATTTTAATGAGTCCTTTAAATCAATGAAAGGCAAATCTTTTTTTTTCATAGTAATAAAAAGACTAATTCTAAAATATATTGTCTGTACATGCATGTATGCACAAGATATTTTCAGGATTTCTCATGCCATCATTCATACAAAGAAGACATTATGGCAATAGATCAGGTTCCTTTTAGAGGTATGCAGTGTTCAAATTTAATACGTGTTTGTTGTTTGAATAGGAGTCAATGTAATTAGGATCAAGTAAGGAACAATTGAAATTGCTCGCTTTTCTTATTGTACATTGATAGAACACCTATGTCTAGTGAATCAATAGTTCAATATGATAGATGGAACAATATATACATTTGTTTAATGGTACATAGTTTATTTGCACTACTGGGATTTTTTTTTTGGCAGTATGATTTAAGCCTTAGAAGGTTGAATAAATAAATAACTGTTAAATTGTGTTTTTAAACCATATTGTAGATTTAGAATATTTTTTGTGGCATAAATCTGCTCTTGGGGTATTATGTCAGTGACATAAATTAATTTCAATATTATTGTCTACATTTATTTCAGCAACATATAACATCATTTTAGCTCTGCCCACTAAACAGGAAGTATTGGACTGAAATAAAAATATAGAAGAACTTACCTCATCTTGAGACATAAAGCATGAAATCATTACTGTTGTGATACTTGTTTAGGATTTTATGTAGCACTTCAGCAAAAAACGGTAAGTATCTTTGAAAACACATCAGTAAAAGGGAGAGCAAAACTATTACACCCATGTTACATTTTCTATTATATGTAAATGTAAATTTACTTGGCAGAGAGAACTTCCTGTGCTCTAATGTTATGTACATGTATAAGGTTGCAGGTCCAGCATACACATTACATAATTGTGCTTTTGTCGGCCAAAGTTATAATTATTATTGTATTCTGGACATTTAAGTTGCAATATTGATCTAAATCAATAAAATGGTTTAAAACTGCAGAATGTCAAATCTCATCACAACAAGGCATTGTACTAGCTGCACATCGTAATGGTGAGCAGTGGATCTTTTTAATTTATTCAAAATTGCCTACACAACAGTGCCAAATCAGTGTATCACTGATCAAGACAATACAATTTGAGGACAAATTAAGTACATGGCAGTCGAGAAAACGGGGGTAGATCAGGGCAATGGCACTTCAGTGCAGGAGAATAAAGATTACTCAGAACATTCTACTGCAGCTTCAAGAGGTAAATACGAAGTGGAAACAAATATAACATTGTTAAGAGCTCTGAAAACTTATTTATCATAATAGAACTCCTTTAATGCCCTGGATCTGCCATTATGATCACACAAGATAACTCAAAAACATCATTACAATACTGCAATCTGAAAAACAAATATGGCCATATAAGCACAGTAACACCATGGCCATTGAACCATCTTTTGATGCCTTTGGGCTGTGTGGACAGTTGCCAAGTCCTACTGGAAAATGAAATCAGCTTCACCATAAAGCTTGTCAGCAGAAGGAAGCATTAAGTGCTGTAAAATGTCCTGGCAGATGCTACGTTGACTGTGGACTTCAGAAAACACAGTGGGCTAACACCAGATGACACGGCAGTCCAAATCATAAGTGACTGTGGATGCACAAACTTCAGCCTCAGTCTACTCCTAGTGAAGACTGTGATCATTCATTTTGCTATTGCACCTTTTCCTGGCATACTTTTTCTTCCACTCAAGTTTGTATGATTTTGCTTGGATACAGCACTCTGAACAACAAACTTCTTTAGCAAAAACGTTAATGGCTTTCTCCTTGTGGAGGGTGTCAGTGACTGTCAGTGAGTCTTATAAATGTGTTCAGTAAGCAGCCATCCCCATGACTGTGTAGCTCACTGACTCAGACAGAGAAAGTTTTGAGTTAATTAGCTGTTTCGGGTGTGACACCATGACTTCCAAATATTCACGTTTTTCACACCACTTAAATTTTCTGAGACACAGAATTTTGGGTTTTCATTTCTTGTATGCCATAATTATCAAAATGTCAAGAAATAAAGGCTATGCATCATGTGTCAGTCTATATAATATATGGGTATGACTTTATGAAAAAATATAGAACATAACTTTTTTGAGATGAATTAGCATATTGTAAATAATAACCCTAACCCTTGAAATCATGTAGTAAATCCAAGCCCATGCAACTAATTACGTTTTTTGTATAGTCATTATAGTCATTGCTATAGTGCCCCACCTATACTTAATAAATGCAATTGTACTTTTACTGATATGCATCAAATGTTGCAGCCACATTCAAAACCAGTGGTGCCATGTCATGTGTTGTAAGATGTGGGTATGGGAAAGCGAGGGGTGACAATCTCTCACTGAATGTGTAAAACTCTTTTGGGTTAGAACTACTGTAGTCATTATTTAAAGCTAGTTTAGACCTGAAATAGCTGGAGTGGTACAATGTTATCTACAGTTTTTAAAAGTTTATTTTCTATTGTAGGTTTACAGTTTGGAAGGGGTAACTTACTCCCAATAACAATTTACAAACTGCTTTCATTTTGTCATTCTTAAATAATTGCAATAGCTGTTTTCAAATGTTACATGCATTAGCTGTCCTGTGTTGCAACAGAAATTTGAAGTGCAGTCTAGGATGCCTGGCTGGTTCCTAAGCCCACAGCATTGGCGTAGGCCGACAGCAGACTGACCACCTGCCTAGTCTCCAAGGTGAGCCGCACCTCTGTGAGCCAGTCGTCCACCACGTGTCGGGCCTCTCCTCTCAGCTGGTTCACCAGCTTGGCAGCCAACTCCAAGTCACCATGTTCCAGGCAGTAGCTCGCATATGCCAACAATTTAAAGGGGTCCAAGTCCTGGGCCTTGATCTGAGCAGGAGGTGCTTGGTGAGGAGCCTCGAAGAGCAGCGCTGCCTGCAGGTATGAGAGGAAATACTGGTACAGGGAGTTGTGAGATTCGTCAATTAGGGCCACTCTGCGAGCCACCGGGCGTAGGGAGTGGAAGCGACTGCGAAGAGATGCCTCACTGTAGATGCCCCTTTCCAAGGACTCTTTAGGCAGAGCTGCTGCCAGGGCAAGGGCAAACTCATTGTTTAAGCAGCTCTCACGCACCACCTGTGCAGAGCTCTCCAGGGGAGTGGTGGTCAGTTCACCTTGAGTCGTGCCCATGGCGTGAGACAGAGCCTCTACAGCCAGCCAGAGCCGATGAGCCCTCCTAGCCTCCTCCTCTGCTACCAAATGACCTGGCAAAGCAAAGAGGAAAACCATTTAACATTTAGCAGCCACTGTGGATGTCTGTCACCCTGCTAGGTTTCCAGCAGTTTAAAGACTTTTAGATGAAGCATCAGTAATAATTAATACTAAACACTGTTATAAAAAGTATTCAATCATTCTTGTCTCAATTTTTCCAAATAAGAATTATTGTCAACCAATACGTGAATACACCAATAGTTACCTTAAAAAGGCAACTATTGGCGTATTCACACCAGAAAAGTGCTTAAGTCTGCTTGTTTTTTCATTAGGTTTGGATCATATTCTCACTGTGCATTTGACAAGTGGTCTAAAAATGTAAACAAATGCAAGTGTATGATAGAGCACAGAAGACAAGGAGCGCGGCATATTAGAGCCAAATGCACCTTTCATTAGGCTCTGATAAATGTGAAAAAAAGAAGAGAAACATTATAAAGTAATCTGTCGTAATTTTTTATCAAAGAGACAAATGTTAATGCATGAGTGTTGAAGTATAAGCCACAGCAGTTCACACCAACTGTGTCCAAACCAGGGGCTGAGATTAAGAACGAACACCACACTTTGTGATGAGGCGTCAGGTGTCTGCGCTAGTGAAATCCACAGGCCATGAGCGCATGGTAACATGTGGTTCGCGCTCAGTGGAATATGGGTTTCTCTCCAGATCTGGCAATTACTCATGCCGTTTGGCTTTAACAGAGTGCCAACACAAAGGACTGCTCAAGCTTTAACCAGGACAGACATTCGACAGCAGTGCTGTGAGTGTACGGTTGAATAATATACATTGGAATGTGTTCACATTACACACGTTCCGTGATCACCGTATTGACCTGTTTTTGTGATTTACGCAGCCTTTAAACTGTGACAAGAAAATGTGTAATGTAATGGATACAAAGCAAGCGGCAGAACACATATCCACATTTATCAAATAGCCTATGCGAGGAATCTTTCTTTATGCATTTGTATTTAAATTAGTCTAATTTTCACCAATGAGTGCCCAGATGTCCTGGGGACCTCTAGAGAGTGGACCATTTGAGGCAATTGACAGTAATTAAAAGCTTACTGTCAATGGCCTCTTCCATGCCCTTGAGACGTGCGTATGCTGAATTCATGTCCAGGGTGAAGTTATCCAGCTGCTCCTGCGTCAGCTGGCGGTACAAGGTCTCCTGCTCCAGCAGCTTGCTGCTTAAAACCTAAAACAAGACCAACCGTGTAGCAATAAGCAACAAGACTACAACAATTTAAGTTACTTAACATTATCTGTATGAATAATTACCATAAATCAACACTTACTTGAATTAGGGCTGCTCACTTAAATCAATTTCAATAGACATAGTGATAAGTTATGTTGAATTACACTGAAAGCCATTTTGGGCATATCAGTTAAATTGATTAAAAAGTCAATGTTTTATTTGACCCACACTACTAAGTTTAAAGTGCATATGAAATTTGGCTGTATAGGCAGTAAAGCTTCAGTGTGTAGGTGACAGATGGACGGTGACCTGCTGGGCCTCTGATCTCAGCTCCTGTTCCTGGACTTTGAGCACATCCTGGACATGGTCTGTGTGAGCTGCAGCCTGTCTCCTCAGCTGTGTCCTCATCTCTGCCTCCATCACCTCCCGCAGCTCCGCCAGCTACAACACATAAGCACACACAGGTCAGTTTAAACTGCAGCCTGCACTGGAGTGCCCAGCAGACAAGTACCTATGAGGGGTTTTCCACACATAACGGCACTTCATCTAGCAGTTCCCCAGCTGCCCTTTAGTCAGAGGAATCCCCCTCAACTCTTGCAGAGTGCTCACACAGTAGCAGAAGTCACAAATGGAGCTCTGTACATTCAAGTTAAGAGGGGTGCATCATGAAATTACCGTTTGGATTGTGTGGTTAAGGTATGATAAACCAGAATTAATTTCATGGTGTGATTTATTGGTATTAAACTAGAGTCTCACAGAATTACACAGAATAAACAATTCCCCCTTAAAATGCTGTGACAAGCCTCAAGTGTTACTATTACTGTCGTATTTCAAATGGAGATTTACAGTATTAACACTTGCATGTTGATGCACTGAAATGGGGCAAAAAAAATAAATCACTATCCCTTATGCCAGAGTGGTAGGGAACATGTGAAATGTACCACTTAGGTCTGAGCAAACTGATACATAAAAAGCACCGCAAAAACAGTCACCAAAGCTTTTAACCATGCTTTAGCAGTCTCCTCTTCTCAAAGTTTTATTTGGAGTGATAGGCCTGATTAATCTTATTTTCAAGACACCATATTGTCAGTCCTCGTGTTCACTGCCACTGGCACACACCCACTTACTTTGTACTTTCTACAATTTTGTACAATTTTATTTTCTCAATCAGTGATGCACATAGCATTCGGCATTTTGGTATACATGAAAAAAAAATCAGCTGCTCGCTCATATGATGTGCAACTATCCATAGGAGTTGCCAGCGTTCTGGTTCTCTGTGTAATCATGTCAAAATGGGTGATTTGCAAACACTAGTGTGTACTTTTTTTTTTGTGCCACCCTCAGGCTGTATTAGGCATATGCACAGCAAGATGTTTTATGATTTGTTTCTGACATACTGCTTTCATTTGCAGATTCGACAAGAACAATGCAGACCCCAATCAGAGTTGTCTGACACAACTGAGACAGATACACTGTGTGCACAATTTATTAAACAAATTATTTATGAGGATTAATTTTTATAAATGAACAACTACAGTGCTCTCCAATCCAAGATGTTAATAAACCTCAGATGTAAATATTTAAGAAAGTAAGTAATGTTTTGCTTTTCTTATGAGAAAATCTATGTGGGCACAATTATAGGGCAAATATATTCCTGATCAAAATTTTGGTTGAAACAAAACAGGTTGAAAAAATGCAAGAATTCACATTTTGCACTGTTGGAAGTAGTGATTCAAAATGCAAAAATAAGAAATGGGTCTGAGGCAAGAAAAAAATTAAATAAGCATTTTTTTGCAAACAACCATTAAACTGAAATAGGCTGTTCATCACTGATCAAAAGTTTAAGACCACAGCCGTTAAAGGTCCAAATTTTCGCAAAAATGCGGATTCAGTGTCATTTTCTGTCAGATATCCACACTGTTGAGCTGCAACAGCAAGGCTTCTCGCAACGTGCCATTGCTGCTGAGGTTGGACACAGTAAGCCTGTAATTTTAAACTTCTTAAAAGATCCTGAGGGTTATGTGTCAAGACACGGGATGATCCTTTGCCCAAATTAAGCTTGTCACTGGTGCCAACTGCAGTCCTACAACCATTAGATGGCAACTGTGAGAGAAGGGTTTTAAGAATAATCTCATCTCCTTGAACAGCACAAAATTGCCTGTTTGGGATATTGAAAAGGTGGAAGAAAGTTTTATTCTTTTATGAGAAAAAATGTAACCTTGACGGCCCTGATGGCTTCCAGCGTTACTGACATGATAAGGAGAACCCTTACACGGCACAGTGGAGGGGGCGCCATCATGATCTGGAGCACTTTTTCCTTCAATGGAACAAAGGAGCTCCAGGTTGTGCAGAAGTGTCATACAGCAGCTGGCTATGTGGAGATGTTGCAGGGGCCAACCCTCATTACTGAAGGCTATCGTCTGTGTGGTAATGACTGGGTTTTACAACAGGACAGCACTGCAGTTCAAAATAAAATAACATCACTCTTTTGAACCATCCTGCATGTTCCCCTAATCAAAATCCAATTGAGAACATTTGGGGTTAGATGGCAAGGGAAGTTTACAAAAAAGGACACAAGTTCCAGACAGTGGATGCCCTGCATGAATCTTCCCCACTTGGAGCAACATTCCCACTAGCCTCCTGGAAACACTGGTATCAAGCATGCCAAAAAGACTTTTTGAAATGATTAACAAGAATGGCAAGAATGGCCTTTTTTGATCATTTTACTTCTGTTTTGCTTGTTTGTGTGCTGGGGTTTTCTTTTGAGATGTGGTCTTACATTTTTCAGTTTAACAGTTGTTTACAATAAATTGCTTACTCAAAATGTTTTCTTCTTTTTGCATTGCATCAAAGCACTACTTAGAACCTTCTCAAGATCAAACAATGCAAAATGTGAATCCTTTCCTTGTGAATCCTTTTTTTCACCAGTCATAAAATTTTGATCAGGAGTCACTGATTCCTGAAACTTTGGCAAAAACATGTCTCACTCATTTAAGTGCTCATTCTGTTAAAAATAATAACTTAAACATGAATAAAGACACTTAAAGTTATAGTCAAGGGCTTCTTTGCACATAATGCAAGTTTTTTGTGAAGGTTTATATTTATTTTAATTCATTTTATCACTCTTTGTGTTCCCACTGCCTAAAAAAGTAGCTGTCCTCAGTGATGAGCTTATCATTTCAACTTGCTTAAAATACAAAAAAATATTAATGGAACTGAACAATCTATACATCATAAGAAAGAACACATTGAAGTGTGTATATAAAACAACAAACAGTGACGTTTGAACAGCATTTATTAATAATTTGTGGTTTCTCAAATTGTGTACCACATATTCGTCACCACCGTCAGATATTTTCAAAAAGCTTTAAAATCAGGCAGATATAAGGACAACTACATTCCCGAGGACCCCCTTTTTGAACCTTCAGCTACACAGTATGCAGCACCAACTTTGAAGTTCCCATAAGTCTATTATACCTTTAATTTTGTAAATA
>JACN01005520.1:0-10858 GCA_000787155.1 Scartelaos histophorus | reverse complement strand
TAAAGCTCACAAGAGTCAATTTTGGCTAATGTATGACCTTTAACAAATTAAACTAAAAGGTTATTTTGATTGGCCTCACAATGTCACTTATAAACAAGAAACGGAAACACCATAGAGAAGATGGGGGTCATTTAGCCAAGTAGGAATTTATCTTCTTAAAAATAAATCTTTCTCTTTCTTTCCTTTTTTTTCAGATATTTATTTGCTCTTCAGATCAAGCAGGATCTCTCTTGTGGTCGCCTGACGTGTAACGACACCAGCGCCGCACTACTGGTCTCCCATATTATCCAATGTGAGTCTTTATTTAGCTCTGCACATCAAAGTAAATCAGACGTTTTCCCTCTTACTCATGATCAGACGGCCCTCAGCTTCTCGTCTCCAATCGATTATCTTTATGTTGCCATGGATACTTTTCAATCAGAAACCCCGGCAGAAAGAGAACATGTGATGACGCGCTTCAAAGAATACTGGATATTTTTATAACCTGACATTTCAGAGCTGTAGAGAGGAGGACTGGTGCCATGGTGAACAGCTACAACTTTGATTTATGTAGGAAGGATGTTAAGTTCATGTCAGTTTTAAAATTGTGATTTTGATTTTTCAAAATCAGAGAAAGAAATGAGAAAAAAAGCTCTCAGATAAGGCCATATGTTTGTTCTGTTTTTAATGTGCATTGTGTAACTTTTCTGGTGGAAGGGCCCATCAAATGCTTTTCTCTGTGGAGATCTGATTCACAGTGTGACAGTAAACCTTTCTATCTTCATGGAGACCAAACCAGAGCAAATTACCGTATTTTTCAGACTATAAGGCGCATCTAAAATCATTACATTTTCTCAAAAAATCAACAGTGGCCTAATAATCCAGTGGCCTTATGTATGACCTTTGGTTGTGTTTAACCTCCAACCGATTTTATGTTGTAACATTACGGCTAATAACGTATTAGTGGGCGAGTCAGGAGGAGTAATATGTTGGTGACATATAGGGCGACTGTGCAACATACCGGTAGTTCTGCCGTGTGCTGTACAAGGACCCAAAATGCACCTGTTAAGAGACATGCACCATGCAGATTTCAGGTTTTGTATTTTTGTGTTAAAACTGAACAATGTTGAGAGGGATCCGGGCATGTTTGATGCCCAAATCACCCAACTGTTAAACTTACGTATTTTTGTGTTAGCTACAACTGAGAGTTATTGTAAATTACCAGAATAAAGTTTGATTTATCCGCCTTATGTGTGGACAATGACACAACTGACATATTATTTGATACTGCGCCTTATAATCCAGTGCACTTTATAGCCCGAAAAATACAGTACAAGTCATATCTGTGGAGAGGCAACCCCACTCACAGTCTCACATTTTTCTAGGTACATTTGAATGACATGTTAATATCATACTGTGGAATATTCCAGGCAGAGAAAAGTTACACAATGCACATTTAAGTGATGGAAATAACAGTATTTAATAAATGTATACTGTACGACGCACATGTTTATTCATTGGCATGGAAATATGAGTTGATTGGAGTTTGTTCTGCATTTTGTTATGTTTATTGCATAGGCACAGCACGTATGTCACGTCACACTTTTAGTTTAATGCTATACTGTGCAAAACTTGCAATGCAATAATATCTTTATGGAGACAAGCATCTGAAAAAGTGACATCAACTATAGAACCACCAAGAAAAAGGGTTCAGCTACAAAAGTCTCATTAATTATTATCATTAAGTAGATGTAGTGCTTTTTTATTGTCTTTTAATAGAGGGTAAAGAGCTAGTAAACCTTCTGTGTCTCCAGCCAAGATAAACAGTGAAACTTTTATCTCCGAACAATGTTAACCACAACACAGTCAGGACACAATTACAGCGATGTGCAGTCAGTTATTTTCTGATCTATGCTATACTTTTGTTTCCTCATCAAAGACCTACCTGGTGTCGAGTTTTGTTTCACTCACGCATGTTTAACACACAAATCTTACATATTTAGGCTGTGTTCTTCTTAATGTGTTTTTTTGTCCTCTTTTTCTCCTCAGCTGAGATTGGGGACTTCGAGGAGAGCCAGTGCCGGTCACACCTCCTCAACAACTCTTACATCCCAGATCAAATGCCCCTTATCGACAAGATCATGGAGTTTCATTCAAAGCATATGTGAGTCAATGGTGCAGAACATGTGGAGTCTGGATCAAAGGCTGGTACTAACAGAACAGGCTTTTTTTTTTAATAGCAGGTCAGCGAAACCATGACGAGGCACAAATCGTTCTCCTCATGCGTGAACAAGAACAGGGATTTTTGTAAGCTTGTCCTGCAGTAGTTTAACTGTAGTGACATAAGCTGGAAAAGTACCAAAGTGCCAGGGTCAGGCTGTCTTTAGATATCAGCAATTTTGGTAAATGTCTAGTTGGTAGTAAAATACTTTTCTCAGTTTGATCATCATAGTTTTTTTTATTGTTTTATGTGCTTGATGGGTTGGGTTGTGAAAGTATTTGTAGTGGAAGTTACTATACCATATTACATGACAACAGAAGTAGGCATAAAAGGTTAATTATTAGTAGTAGTAGTTGGTAAAGTAGCAGGTTAAAAGTTCTACATTACTCACAATTGATTTAATATGATAAATGCTTAATGCTAAACATATATAGATTTTTAACATTTAGATTCACATATATTAGAGCAATCCTGTATTATTAGTCTGTCTCCAAAGCTCAAAATGCCACCTTGTGATGTCATAAATGTAGTTCTCAAGTTTACAGTTCCTGAGTACGATAGAGCTCTGCAATTTCAGGGCTGAAATCATCCTAATGACTCTCCTGAAGGTGTATGGAGTTTAAAAACACAGTAGAGCACTCCCTGTCTTACCACATGACATCACGAGGTGGAGTGTTTTCCATCTGAGATCACAGCCTAAATATTCACAGATGTGTGTTTAAACATGTGTGAATTAAACAAAGCACAGCTGCAGGTAAGTTTTTGTTGTGCTCCATGTAATTCACAAAAACGGCAGTAACATTATGTCCACTTTAAGTTATTTGCCTACCATGTCATGCTCTTGTACCAGCTTTATAATAATTTTGGAATTTATAACAGTATCTAGTCTTAAGCCCGATCTTGATTCTGTTCACATGTTTAAAGCCTGGTTGTAGCTCACAGCTGTGGCAGATCCTCTTGTCTTTATTGGAGGGGGGCTGCCAGTGCATTCCTGTGCACTGGAGCTTTTCTTTTATCCACTCTTCTCATTATGTGACTGTTGCTATGCTTTCAGAACAGTATTACTGGAAACAGTCCAGGTCTCCTCCTCACAGTTTACCACTCAAACTCACGCATGGCTTCACAACATTTGATCTGAAACTCTACCTTGTTTTACTTCTTCTGCTGTCATGTTGTCCAGTGTCTAAAATTGACTTATACATTTCCATTAAGATGTATTCACTGCCTAAACTTCCATGATATGAGGTTGTTAGGTTTGGCTGGATGCCATAATAAGTATAATTGAGAGAACTGCACAGAGGAAATAGGTGGTTAGCGTGTCTAAATGTTTGTTTGCATTGAACAAAATACTTGCTTATCGCTTATCCCATTAAACACAAACTTGCTTGTGGAAAAGACCAGATATTATTTCTTTTGCACAAACTACATGTACATTTTGTGGCACATTGATCCCCATTAGTCACCACTGTGCAACGCCATTCTAAAGTCCAGTAAAAATTAGGTCTGTCAAACCAAATCATAAAGCAGAAATATCCCCAAAAAGTTTTCTAAATCTACAGTATTGTTTAAAAATGAACTGCAATAAAGAAATAATAGAATGCAGCAGTTAAGCAGTTAGTGTGGATCTATAATAATTAATCTAGAATAATAGAGTCAGAAGTTCATAATTTAACCCTCAACATCTTAGACCTCATCATAGTATCTAAAAATAACCAAAAAAATGTCCCACTAGCACAAATTCAAAGTACCCACAATATATAAATATTGACCCCCAAAAATGCTTGTTCCATTTGTCATGCATTAAATGTTAAGGTAATATAGTGTGTAACGTAAAAATCCTGGTGAAAATGAGAAATTTGTGTCCGAGAAATGCTTAAAATGAAACAGACTTGACTTGTTTGATTTTATTTTGTTCCAGAGGTCAAACACCAGCAGAATCAGACTATCATTTATTGGAAGTGGCTCGGAGGTTGGAAATGTACGGAATCCGCCTGCACCCTGCCAAGGACCGGGAGGGCTCCAGTTTAAGTCTAACAGTGGCACACACGGGCGTCCTGGTCTTTCAGGTTAGTTCTGCTCATGGCTACAACTGAATGCAATGGTGAATGTCAAAACTTGCTTAATTAAATGCTTTATATTTAATCTTTAGTGATTTTAGCTCAGGGCTTTGTTAAGCTGAGTTTTAAAGTTGAAGAAATCCATCAGTAGCAAAAAAGAGACAGGTTGTGACATGGTTTGTGCTAGTTTGGGATGCTTATGATTGGCTGAATTGATGAAGGTTTTTGTTTTTATGTTCTATTTTACACAAGATGGATTCTGTGACCTGTAAGTCATGTTATGATGCTGTTACCTCACCAAAAAACCTGCTTTTTAAGTTTAATTCGGTTGAGTTTGGAAATTCCAGGGGTGAAATCATCCAAATGCAAAGTGGAACAGTGTTTTCTGCTTGAGAGAAGAACACAGCCTAAAGATGCAGTGTGTTAAACATACATGAATTAAACAGCTCCTGGTATTTTTGTGATAATATAGATCAGAAAATTATGGACCTTTTAAGTTTTGGAAAGGGGTTAAGGTAGGGGTTAGAACAATGTTTTCCAAAATTTCTGTATGTTCTGTTTTCTTATTATAGGGACATACCAAGATCAACGCCTTCAACTGGTCTAAAGTGCGTAAACTGAGCTTCAAGAGAAAACGATTTCTTATCAAGCTGCGCCCAGACCTGAATGTATGTGATAAGGTAAGATGGAAAGCTCATACGTTGCTGAATTATTTGTTTTAAAACTGTGTTGGGTCCCCAGAGCTCGTACCAGGACACACTGGAGTTCCTGATGGCCAGTCGGGATTGCTGTAAAGTCTTTTGGAAGATTTGTGTAGAGTACCATGCCTTTTTCCGGCTTTTCGAGGAGCCCAAACCCAAGCGTAAACCGGTGCTCATGTCACGCGGGTCGTCATTTCGTTTCAGGTACTTTCATTTGAGCGTAAAGCGCCTCTCAGCAGGTCCTACCCATCACCTCACAGTCTACCACAGCTCCGCCTGAAAACTCATTATTATCTCCCCTGTACTTGTCTCTGCAGCGGGCGAACACAGAAGCAGGTGATCGATTACGTGAGAGAGTCAGAGTTTAAGAAGATCCCGTTTGAAAGGTAAAGACTGCTACAGCTCAGACACATTTGGTTAATCTCAGATGCTGACCTTCCACTTCCTGTGTGGCAGGAAACACAGCCGGGTCCAGTACAACACTCGAGTGCAGCATAACAGCAGACTGTCACCTTTGCCTTCACCCAGACACCATCAAGTGCCAGATGTATGTGTTTAAGCTTATATTTTACTATTTGATTTAACATTTCAAACCCCTGACAACAGTAGACAACAAGACTAAAACTATTTTCCAACACATCATCACTATATTGGAAATTTCAGTAAGAGTTGAAAATTAAACCTTCTGAAAGAACAAACAAAAACATTGAAAAATCACATGCAATATTAAATTGGTGTGAAAAAAGCATAATGGCGTTTCTTGAAGTGTCATACTGTGTTACTATGCTTATCTTTTTCTGATATTTTTAAATTATTGAAAGTGGGTCTAGATTTATGCGTATTTAACCATTAGTTAGGTATTTAATGTAATCACTACAGCATTTCCACTTGACTTTTGGCATTAATGTCTTTGCTTCCTCATCAGCTCGGCGCTCCGGGGGAGAGACTGGACTCTCCTCATCGTCACTGGAAAGACTCAGTGGTTGTGAGCGCAGAGGATCCTGCAGTGTCCCGGATCACGCGGGCCAGTCCGTACCACCAAAGGAACGGGCACGAGGAACGCCCTGTGCCCAGGCCATCTGAGGAGACCCGGAGTCCTGCCAGACCCACCAACATGGACGCTCCAAATATAGGTCTGCCATCTCGGCCTACCAGATCCAGGGGCACTTACATCCCATTTAGTGACTGCATCGATTTTGATTATAACATATCTGCTCACTCACATCAGAGTTTTATGGAACAGAGTGCACCGCGTTATCAAGAGAACTGTCTAGGTAGGATGGGTTATAGAGAAACCTGCACTAGAGATAATAATGAGTTTTACCAAAGGACTGAAGGTGTTAATAGTTCAATCGTGATGAGTGACAGAAGAGATTTCAGCAGTCCTGTCACCTTGCCAATGATAAAACCTGCAAACCAAAGTAGACCAGCTAATCAGAGTAGCATTCAAAATGGCTACGGCCCGACTTCTTCATCGAACTGCACTGACGGTAGATTTTCAACCGCCCCAAATCGCCAATCGTCTAAATCTCACAAAACCCACCACAACTTTCCAAATCACGAATCTCATCCAAGGTTTTCCAGGGCTGAGCGTCTGGCCGCTTTGGAGCGCCGCATGATGGCCAATGGTCTAACAGCTCCAGGTAGAGGCAGACCCAGGCACAGGCGGCTAAGACAGGCACGTACCAACCACATGGGAGTCGTGCTAATCAATGACAGCTCCCCTACGAGCGCTTCGGAATCAAGCGAATCCGAAAACTCAGGCAGTCCGGTAACGTGTAGAAACTCTGTCCAGTCTTCTAATATCCCTAGAAATAAGTTCTCTTTTGGGAGCCTTCAGTTGGATGAGGAGACAGATGGGGAGACATGCCAAGCCGAAGATGATTTTAGCTTCTAGCAAGGTGCACTTTGTAACTTTTGGTTGCTGGTCTGTCACCTGCTTGTACCGTGAAACATTCCAGACAAATCAATCACATCTCCCTGGAGAAAAACATTTGAGGTTTCCTCTACCAGAAAAGTTACACAATGCACCTTTAAAGCTTTTGCATGTTGGCCTGATGAAGCGGAGACCTGGTTTTGTCTGACTACATTGGAACCATCTTAAGCTTAGTGCCTCCTTCAGAAGAAATCTCTGCAGGAGGTTGGGATAAGTGGCTTTTTGTAGGAGATGCATTGCTTATGAGAGGATAAATAAGTCAGGCTTTTATGGTACATTAAGCGATTTTCTTATGCAGAATCTTGTCATTGTCAGTATCTTTAGAAATAAGTGCCATTACTGTTGTTATAAAAAAAGTTGCTAGTCATAGAGACTTGAGAATCATGAGTCACGGCTCTATATAAGTAACTTCTTTTTCACACTTTTAGTAGTATTCCTGATGCCTTGAATAACATTTCCATTACATTATACATTTATTTATTAAGTATTTATTTGACAAGACCTTTATTTATCATGAATGACACATGAGAGGAACAGCTCCTTTCAGATGATTTTAAAGCCAAAGATGTCAGATTGGTTTGGTGTAGAATGTACTTGTGGGAATGGTATAAATACATAATGATGATGAGGTTAGGGTTAAAAGGTAGCAGACCAAAGAGGGAATGAAGGCGCGGTGTAATCAAATGATTTTCTTTGGCAACCTCACTATACCAAATGGAAAAGAGCACTAAACTGTCATCAGCTTCGGTTCAATCCGGGCCGGTCTGAAAGTCCGCTTTGGCTGAGTGTAGTGATTTTTCAGGTCAGAGTGTGTTGACTGGTGCAGCTCTACAGTAGATGATCCTCTCCATAACAGCTTATAGCTCATCTCTCTCGCCTCTTGACACCTGCTTTAGTTTCTGTCAGTGATTTGCTCTCACCTCCTCCAAACTTCACTGCAAACTGCACCGCACTTTTATGCATCACTTCCGTCACTGGTGTCTGTTGCCCTTGTGTTTTTTCATCTGTTCTGAACGATGTGATGATGGATTTTGTATCACTATGATCATGTTTTATTTTTTGTTCTGCCAGCATGCAACTGTCACAACTTGTCTGTTTTCTTCACATGCATGAACTCCTGTTCTGTTATTTAAAGGTACATTGTGCAACATTTCTGGTCTGTCATCTGCTTGTCTCCATGGAGATGTTATTGTGTTGCTTGGAATGTTCAATGGAATTGTCATCTGCTTGTCTCCATGGAGATGTTATTGTGTGAAATGAAACATGAAACATTTCTGTGTAGCATTTTTTCATTATTTCTGTTGCTCAAAAGTACAATAATTCTCTCTGTAAAGAGGGTTGCTACTCCACAGATCTGGCCTCTAATGGAGCATATATTTGTCTCTCTTGGGATTAATAGGTTTAATCTCTACTGAGGAACATTCTAGACAAAGCAACATCTCCATGGAGACAAGCAGGTGACAGAAAAGATGTGCAATGCGCCTTTAAATGGTGAAATGTATTATTACAGTGACAAGCCCCGAAATTAAAATGTATTTCACATCAAATTCATTGCTATTGACACATCTCAGGTTTCACTGGTCACTGGTGTTTGTGTTTGCATGTTGCTTTGTCTTGCTCCTTAATGCATGTATCATAATGGACTTTACTCAATGTTTTCACATTACTGTAACCTTTTACTAACTGTCTGTGCATGTGTACACTAACTACTGTCTGCAATCCGCATTTGTATTTTAGATGTACTAACATTACTAACAAAATATAGTTTTCTATATCTGTAGTAATATATTTATTTGTTTTGGATTATTATGATTGTATTTATTTACTTATTTTTTTTACTTTTTTGACACTATCACTAATACTATTTCATGTTCACAGAGCTTGGATGCTGCTAGAAGAAATATTAGTACTGTAAATACAAATTATATCAAAGTCAATAAAGAAGGATTTATGAAGCTATCGTTAAATATGCTTCTCCTGCTGTTCTTTGTAGCAAAGATTTTGTTTACTGGCCTGTATCAGCAGCAGTGAGGACAGCAGAGGATAGTGGATCTGACCTTGTGTGTAAAGTGATGAGTGCAGATACATAAAAGCCCCTTTCCCTCTGTGTGTACATCCCTTGTGTGTCTGAGCTTATTTGGTGACTGTAACTAGACTGGGGAAGTCAGATGTGTCTGGACTGTACAGTGAATCATGATGATTCTCACTTCAGGAAGATCCCTCACAGAGCTCACAGTGTTACTCATGTCCCCGAGGTCTGGGCTAGTCTGGGTCAGGCTCCATTAACATTGGTAATTACTCTTTGCCACTTAAAATACATAAAACCAAGGCATTTTATGAGAATTATTTGCAAAAGACACAGTGGAAGTTAACTGTATTTCAGTAAAATACTTTTTGAAGTAAGTACATTGTTTCTGATCATTTATATTTTACTGTGGAGTTGTGCAGAAGTAGCACCAGCAGTGTAGTTGTAGTTAGTAGTAATTGTTGCTTTACTTTAGTAGGGTTTGTAGTAATTTTCGTAACTTTTGTACTAGTACTCATTAGTTTTTGTTGTATTTATAGCAGTTTTAGTAGATTGTAGTAGTAACTGTAGTAGTATTAGTTGTTGTTAGTTGCTATTTGTTAAACATTTCAGTAGTATTTGTACTTGTAGCCATGTTTGTAGTACAGTAACTATTGTAGTAGTTGTTGTGCATTTTAGTATTTGTTGATTAGTAGCCGTAGTTAGTTGTAGTAATTTTTGTAGTAACCCTTATAGTTGTTAAAAGTGTTTGTTGTTCATTTTAGTATTTGTTTATTAGTAGCTGTAGTTAGTTGTAGTACTTATTGTAGTAACCCTTATAGTTGTTATCAGCAGCAGTAGTCTTAAGGGCATCAGTAACAGGAGTTGCTTCATTATGTATCCACATTTTAACCCTGCCCTCACTTTCCCTGCTCTCCCCGTCCACAGGTGTAGTCCTGCCCCACCAGCCCGTCTCCCCCTGCCACTCCCTGGGCCTGGTGAACGGCCAGAAGTCCCTGGACCTGTGCAGCCTGAGTCCAGACGGCCGGCAGCCCTCCCCTCTGACCAGCCCCCTCCTCAACGACGCCTGCAGCATACGCACCGACGATGAGGACGACGTACGGAGGAAGGTTTGTCATTTCATATGGTGCTCTACGGTACAAAGTCTGCTGCCAAGCGGGTTCCACAAAAGTCCCTGTCTGACACCGAAAATAGCACTGTCCTCGATAACTCTCCAGTGGGATCAGAGTATTTTCCATTCTCCTGCAGAGCCTGGATGGAAAAATGAAAGCAGCTTGTCAGTATTTATTAATAAACATAAATAATCTACAACTAAAATAAAACCATTTCTTCTCCATTTTTTGCATTTCTTTACACACCAGCCCTATAAGGTTATTAAGATTATCCAGAATAATAATAAGTCTTCAAAAAGTGAATATATTTGTGGCTGTCCGAAAATTCAAAAGTGAAAATCCATCTGTTCCCCTTTGTATTTGTGGACTAAAAATGACCCTCATAAACAAAACCAATAAGAAAGACGACAGCCAAACATTGGTCGAGCATTTTTATCGAGCTCCTTTCCACCTTTAAGGCGCTGTGGCTCTCAGTATACAGTATATCTGGGAACCACTCACCCATTCCGAGACAAATTCATATATCAGCGTTCACAGACACAAGGAGGCAGGTTAAATGCCATGTCCATTTGTCATTTAAAACAGGTCCTGTAGTAAAACATGTCAGGATCCCGTAGGGCAGTGCAATTAATCAAATTTTAATCAAGATCAAGACTCAGTTTCAAATCATCAATGAAATGCATTGGGCTTTTTAATTGACACGTCTATAGAGTAGTCTTCTCTCAGTGAAAGCAGGTTGTGCAGGAGAGATCAGGCTTTGGAGGAAATATATTTTAAATGTTAATTGTTAATTGTTAAATGTTAATTTTTTGGTTGGGGGTCCGTG
>KN508324.1:11827-22061 GCA_000787155.1 Scartelaos histophorus | reverse complement strand
ATTATTATTATTATTATTATTGATATATGATTAATATTATTTTTATTTTTTTTTACAATGCCATTCCTTTTATTTATGCCAGTTGAAATAGGCAGGTTTTATAACACGTCATATCCAGAGTCCCAAAGTTAAACCTTACTGTAAGGTACCAGCCGAGGGCTTCCAGAGAGCTTTACAAATGCTCTGTCTGTGGGGAATCAAAAATAAATAAATACAATTTTGAAAATATTATATAATTTTTAAATGTAAAAAAAAATATGGGTTTAAGTGCTCAAAGTAGCCATGTTATTTTCTTAAACTGCTGTTTATTATGAGTTGTTTCAGTTTTAATTTTTATGTAATTTTTTAATATGGTTTTGGCTTTAGTTGGATCCATGAAAGCCTTTTTGCTATAGGTTAAAACGTGGATGTTGTTCTAATTTGGCAATTCCTTTTCCAAATGAAAATGCATATATATAGTTCTGATTGGATAAGGACCCTGTGACCTCACAGGGACATGACCAAAGCTTCCCCTTTGCGTTCCTTTGTAAAGCCGTCTGAAGTCCTGTGTGCGTACGGTGCCTCACTGTAAAGAGTCCTGCATTTGTGTATCATCTTTTTATGTTGTTGGTTTGTTTTCTCTCTAAGAACGTAACTCTTTGTGAAGTGTATTGTGGCGTGTTTTATTCGCCTAAAGTAAAGTGCTCCCTGTTTCACTTTGCTTCTGTGGAGATCCCAGTTCTGTGGAGGAGGAGGAGAGCCCAGTGGGTCAAATGTCTTTGTTTTCATGTTTGCATTATAGCACATTTTAAGTTACCAACTCAGTTCAAAATTTCATTGCAAAAGTTTCAGCCCATTTCATATCATGTCATTGTCTCAAGCGCCATCGTGTTTTCTGTAAATGGGACACAACAAAATAAAGACTTAAGATGCAGCACTGCTGGTGTTAAAGCTGGATTATGCATATTGTATACTTTTATTCTACAAGGGACTTGAGTTCTTTTTGTACAAAGCAAAAACCGTTTTCATTCTTTGGACGATGTTTCATTGTTCTTAATCATCCCAGTTATTTATTAAAGCAGTTTTGACACACCTTCAAAGAGCTCGTATTTGGTTTGAGTTACAGATTTCATTTTCTCAGGAAATGTGTCTTGGTGAATACCGTTATATAACTTCTGATACACAGGTGGGAGCCGCATCCTGGATTCAGCTTAAAAAAATGAATATTAAAACTTTACATTAGCGTCTTCTTGGGTGGTTTATTAAAAACATTTTTAACATATTAACATGTAACTTTCTGGAGGTGGCACATCACTTGTATGATCCCATGGAGATAAGTTTTATGTCATACTGTGGAATATTCTCGACAAAGGACCAACAATACCACAGAGCATCAGGCCCCGCTCCAGGTCAAACAACTATTATCTGCTTGTCTGAAGAGGTGTGGAATGTTACGCAGTATGACTTTAAACTTTTTTCTTGTATGTGTTCAACAGGTATTTTTATCTAAAAGTAAATACCATGGGGATCATCGCTGAAAATAATTTACTCATAAATTGCAATAAATGGATAAAATTTTAGTCAGTTTTGTGACAAAACCCCACCCTGGAGGCGAACATTTTGAACTCCAATAATGCTCTTAGCCTCTCAGTAAGTTTCACAGCTTATACTGTAACTGTAAGAAAAGGATGACTTGTGGGATTTTTTACATTTTTTATTATTTTTTTTACAGTTTTCATTTGACAAGCCAATATATAGAGTCAGGCTAATCACGTTTACAGATCGGCATGTTCTCCTCTAACCTGATTGAGAATTAAACTGTGAACCCTTCTGTATATTTGTAGCCCGGTTTCCCCCGTGTAAAGGCATGCAGCAAGGCCTGTGTGGGTATTTCTTCTGGCACAGGAAGTGTTCCTTTTAGACTGATTCTCCCCTATCCTCAGACAGCTCCTGCACTTGCACTGAGCTGTGTAAGCTGATCCTACCCTCCCACAAGTGATGGTCCCATTAGCGTCATGCAGCCATCCGGGGGCACCCATGGGAGTCAGGGCAGAGGAAAGTGTCCCGCCACCCGCACCACATCACATCATAACATCACTCATGAAACATTCACAGGATCACGCCGCTCCCCGATTGGTCGAGCCCGGATCGAGCCAGAGCAGAAGGTGCGTTCTGATTGGTACAATGGAGGCGAGGTTCCGGTAGGAATCGATTGGTGCACTCAGACCATACTGACCAGCGCACTGCAGAGATGACCAGGCTATTTATGTTTGAATATGATAGATAAGGATGCTGTGAGCCATGTGAGGATGCATAATGTGATGTTCCACAGTATGGCATTAAACTCTCTACTCAAACAGTTACATAATGCACATTAAATATTGTGCGCTTAATGTGAATAATATGATTTATACAGTATACAATCTTGCAATATCCCAGATCTATGTAAACCCTCCTTACAGTCAGATGTATGATTAAAATGTCCCACAGTATGGCATTAAACTCTACTCAAACAGTTACATAATGCACGTTAAATAATGTGCGTTTAATGTGAATAATAGGATTTATACAGTATTCAATCTTGCAATCTCCCAGATCTATTTAAATCCTCTTTATAGTCAGCAAAAGCTCAGCCTGCAAATCTATGCACAGCAATTTTTCATGAATATACAAAAATAGGATACAAAACAATACACTACAACTTCACAAACCCAATGCGATGTGCAGGTGTTTCATTAAAAAAGCAAACTAAATGCAATAAGATAGTGCTCTAAATGGGGAGTAATGGAAGAAACCTATAGCGTAAGAATGAAAATAAAAGTTATTAGTGCTAATATATTGTTTTTAATAATACAGCATTTTCAAAACAGGAAATGCTTATCTAAATATGTGATGTACTAGCAGTTTATACCCCACAGAAGTAATACTCCTGCTATCTACCACTGTAAGATACCATTTATTGTCAGCACTCCAAGAACTCCTTTATATTTTAGTCATGCACAATACTTTCTAAAATATCATGGGAAAATATCAGAGTACATCCAGTACACAGTTGGGGTGTTTCTGTCAAATACTGTGCATTGTCTGTGTTTGGGTGTTTCCTCCTGTGTCTTCTGCCAAGCCCGTGCGATGCCAGTGCTGGAGACACTGTCTATAGGATGAGACAGCGATAAGACCCCACCTAACCTATTTGTGTTTAGTCGAGAGGAGCTTCGCTGGCGTGTTCTGCAGATCACATTTCACTCCTGTAAATGTTTCACTTTCCCTGCATCATTGAGTCTGGAAACTTAAAACCGTGTTGTATTATCAGGGCTGGCTTCTCCCACTCAACACAAGGCAATACTATCACGGTAATGAGAGCGTGTGCGAAACAGCAGTGTGCACTTTGATTTTTGATTTTGATTATTTACTCACTGTTCTAAACTCGGCAAAACTAATTAAAGAGGCACTACGTCACATTTCTGATTAAAGAGGGGGTATTTTCCTGCTAGTACATGGCACATTTAGATCAGCATGTTACTTTTTTTTCTATTTCACTTTCATTTTTGACGCTCTAAGACTCCCCCACCTGCATGTTTTTTCATTATAACATAGTAGAAATGCAATGTAATGATGTATTTATTCCTCAAAAAACACTTAGAAAACATGCATACTTATCGTGAGCAAGCTGGTCTACTTCTCCACAGATCCGACCTGTAACTTAGTTTAATAATGATGCAAATTGGGTAATGCCATAATGATGAATATCCTTAGCAAAGCAATAACATAACTGATACTGTTATTATGATTATTATGATGAACTTAATCCATTTTGGTACATTTTGGCACAACACATCAAAACTGGAGCCACAGGTTTGAAATACTTTTACTTGAGTAGCATCTTTTTTGAAGTAACAGTACTTCATTGAGTAAAAGTTGTGGTCACTCAAGTATACAAGTGACAAAAGTTTTATGTTGACAGTTTGAAATTATTTGGATATTTGTGTTTCTTGCGCTGCTCCTTCAGATATAATGTAGTTTATCTCATTTTTCAATCCAATCCACTTTATTTCTATAGCACATTTCATAAACAACAGTTTCCAAAGTGCTGCACAAATACAGACTAAAAGCAACAATAATAATATAATAATAATAAAATAAATACTCATTAAACACAAATAAAACATATTAGTCCTAAAACAATAAACCAGTAAAATCAAATAAGAGCAAAGCCATAAGACAGCAATAAATAAATTAAAAAAAAACATAAAATACATTAAAAAATAAATAAATAAAAATAAAAGACACTGAGGACCACACAACTCATGCGGTGTTAAAAGCCAGAGAATAAAAGTGAGTCTTAAGACGAGACTTAAAACACTCGACTGTGGGGGCTGTTCGGACATGAAGGGGCAGAACGTTCCAGAGCTTAGGGATTTTTGTGTCTAACCTTCATTATTTAATACTTTAATTAACTTCAAATTATGGATAAGATGTTACATTGCCATAGTTAGTCTTTACGTTACTCTTATTTGAGGCATAGTTTTCCCAAATACTTTTTTACTCTTCCTAATTTCTTAGACCACTTCTGTGCACTCCTACTTCAGTAATATTATTTTGTAGTAACGTCATACCTAAACCAGGACTAGAACAGGTGCAAAGCAGATCTCCATCAGGACCAAACCTTGTATCAGGGCCTTCTCCTCCACCTCTGAGTGCTATACTGTGATGCATGGATACCCCGGCGCTCCCAGACTGCATCAGTAACCCGACACCGGCCTCCACAAGTAGCCCCCGCATCCGCCAAGGACATTTCACCCTGTGTACAAACACGTAGTACTACGCCACAACACTTAAAATGGCCGAACAGCACACTGGCGCAGATATCCTAGCGGGTCCGAGGGGCTCTTCATTCACTGTACGGGGGGTGTCCAGTTGCAGCCACATTGCAGGCCGCCTGTCTGACTGCCCTGGGCCGGAGGGGGAGGGCATCTGTTAGCTTGGACCATCTGACAGTATAAAACAGCTGTGCTCTTTACCAAACACATGCAGACACACACATTGGGTTAATATGCTTCTTGTGGGTATCACACTGACTTACAATGAAGCTATAATATGTTACTTCTTGCCTTTTTTCATGCTTTAATATCTTGCATTGAAAAACAGGTGTCCTTACTTTGAGACGACTTGCATTTCTGTAAACCTGACTCGTATTTGGGCTGCTTGTTGCCATGGAAACGTTGCTCCTTTGGCTATAATGTTCCTCACACTGCAAATCTATATATCCATGCATGGGAAGTGTTGCAAAGTTTGGTTCTTTGTAGTTAATCCTACACAACCTCCATGAATGTGCTATTAAAGCAGACCTATTATGCAAAATCAACTTTTTTTTTAGAACTTTTAACCATGGTTTTGTTTAGCCTCACAGTTTGTCCACCTGAAGTTGTATTTGGCGTGATTCGTGCATATTTGAGCGTTGTTTAATTGCTTATTTTTAAGATTTTTTCCTCCATTCTCCAGTATAAACGCATTGCTCTCTACTTACTTCATTCTGATCCTAACTTTACCCATAATCAACATGAACTTAAACCCTAAACGTCGTTACCTGGACCTTAAATCATCCCGTTGATCACACAGACTTGATTTTTGTCCCATGTCGTGAGTATTTCTGCAGATTGTCCACCCGGTGCTTTAAATGCCTCCTCGCATACCCACCCTCTTAACACAAACTTCTAATGTGGAGCGAGTGAAAGGCTTCCAACTGTTGACTGCAGCCTGGCGCATGTTGGCACAGTTACACACACCACTGACAGGTGAAGCACATGACACAGTATTTGTCATAGCACCTGTCAGCAGACGTTGTATAAGAAAATCATTATTGTCCTTGTAGTTTGAGCAGGAATAATGAACCAAAAGTAATAGTATTTACACCAAAAATGGGTATGGATCCTTTCATACTTTCACATTCCCTGGACATGTGATGCTAACTGTAGGCTATACTCTGTCTGAGGATTTTTTAGCTTTATTTGAACACAATCTGACAGAAAGAAATCATTTAGTTGGAACCACAGCAGGTGAGCTGATTTGTGCCAAGTCCCTCTCAAATAACATGAGGGTCAGACGAGCTCGCATTAGCAGACGGTTTTTCAGTTAGGCGCTCTCACCTTTTGGCTTGGTTCTTTCTGTAAATGAATTGAATTTAATTCATATTTTTCTTCTCAGTTGTGTCAATATGGTCTCTGCTGAAAATTCCACCACAGACATATATGTAGAACACACATATGTAGTAGTAGTAGTAGTAGTAGTAGTAGTAGCAGTAGTAGTACTAGTTGTTGTTGTATTGGTGGTAGTGGTAGTGGAAGTAGTAATAGTGGCAGTAGTACTACAAGAAGAAGCAGTATCAGCAGTAGCAGCAGCATCAATAAAAAAAGTTGTTGTAGTACTGGTATTAGAGTAGTAGTAGCATTAGTGGTAGTAGTAGTAGTAATGGTAGTGTTGGTAGTGGTGGTGGTGGTATTGGAAGTAGTAATAGTGGCAGTAGTGGTATAAGAAGAAGCAGTAGCAGTAGTATCAATAGCAGTAGTACCAGCAGCCCAGCAATAATAGAAGTTGTTGTAGTACTGGTATTAGAGTAGTAGTAGTAGTAGCAGCAGTAGTGGTGATGGTAGTATCGGAAGTAGTAATAGTGGCAGTGCTACTATAAGAAGAAGCAGTAGCAGCAGCAGCAATAAAAGAAGTTGTTGTAGTACTGGTATTAGAGTAGTAGTAGCATTAGTGGTAGTAGTAGTAGTAATGGTAGTGTTGGTAGTGGTGGTGGTGGTATTGGAAGTAGTAATAGTGGTAGTAGTACTATAAGAAGAAGCAGTAGCAGTAGTAGCAGTAGCAGTAGTACCAGCAGCATCAGCAATAACAGAAGTTGTTGTAGTATTGGTATTAGAGTAGTAGTAGTAGCAATAGTAGCAGTAGTAGTAGTGGTGGTAGTATCAGAAATAGTAATAGTGGCAGTAGTGGTATAAGAAGAAGCAGTGGCAGTAGTACCAGCAGCATCAGCAATAACAGAAGTTGTTGTAGTATTGGTATTAGAGTAGTAGTAGTAGCAATAGTAGCAGTAGTAGTAGTGGTGGTAGTATCAGAAATAGTAATAGTGGCAGTAGTGGTATAAGAAGAAGCAGTGGCAGTAGTACCAGCAGCATCAGCAATAACAGAAGTTGTTGTAGTATTGGTATTAGAGTAGTACTAGTAGTAGTAGTAGTAGTAGTAGCAGCAGTAGTGGTGATGGTAGTATTGGAAGTAGTAATAGTGGTAGTAGTACTATAAGAAGAAGCAGTAGCAGTAGTAGCAGTAGCAGTAGTACCAGCAGCATCAGCAATAACAGAAGTTGTTGTAGTATTGGTATTAGAGTAGTACTAGTAGTAGTAGTAGTAGTAGTAGCAGCAGTAGTGGTGATGGTAGTATCGGAAGTAGTAATAGTGGCATTAGTAGTATAAGAAGAAGCAGAAGCAGTAGTAGCAGTAGCAGTAGTACCAGCAGCATCAGCAATAACAGAAGTTGTTGTAGTATTGGTATTAGAGTAGTACTAGTAGTAGTAGTAGTAGTAGTAGCAGCAGTAGTGGTGATGGTAGTATCGGAAGTAGTAATAGTGGCATTAGTAGTATAAGAAGAAGCAGAAGCAGTAGTAGCAGTAGCAGTAGTACCAGCAGCAGCAAAAGTTGTTGTAGTATTGGTATTAGATTAGGTAGTAGGTGTAGTAGTAGTAGTAGTAGTAGTAGTAGTAGTACCATTAGTGGTAGTAGTATTGAAAGTAGTCACAGTAGTAGTTGTATCTGGAAGTTTGAGTAATATTTTCCATGCATACTTTTACTTTGGTACACAATTGGCAGCTACTTACTTGTAATTGAGTATCTTTCTCGCAATATAACTTTACTTTAAATACTGCATGAATTCGCAGTACTTTTTATACTACTATATTGTACTGCAAACTGCAGAGGGGTCATTTGGCCAAGGGGACATGACGACTAGACTGAGGACTGTACAAGCAGGACTCCCACAGACCACAGGCAGCTACTGAACAACTGTGCCCAACATGTGTGAAGAAATGTACTCACAACAAATACTTCTGTCAAATACTCCAAATACTTTGTTTATTACCTTTATGTAACAGATTGTGAATGTTAAAATAATGGGAACAAAATGGTCGATAACAAACTCAAATTCAAGAGTTCTCCAAGTTTATTTGATGCTTTTGTAGTACTAGTGGTTATAGAAGTAGAAGGGCTGGTAGTAGTTGTAATAGTAATAGTTGTAGTAGTAATAGTTGGCAGAACCCTATCGAATAGCAGTAATAGTAGCAGTGATAATAGTTGTAGTAGTATTCATTGTAGTTGTAAATCTGCTAGCACTCATAGTAATTTGTTACAGAAATAGTAGCGACCTTGACAGATTTCTTGTTCATAGTAGTGGCAGCATAATTGTAGTAGTAGTAGTATTTGTAGTAGTAACAGTTGTAGTAATTGTCGTAGTAATGGTTGTAGTAATAGCTGTGACCTTGACAAAATTCTTTTTCGTAGTAGTTAGTAGTTGTAGCATAATAGTAGTAGTAGTAATAGTAGTAGTAGTTGTAGTAGTAACAGTCGTTGTAGTCACAGTTGTAGTAATTGTCGTAGTAACGGTGGTTGTGAAATAGTTGTGACCTTGGTAGGACTCAATAGCAGTAGCAGGTGTAGTACTAATTGTAGCAAAAGATGTGCACTAGTACTACCGAGTTGTTTTGGAAGTAGTAGCGACCTTGACAGAATTCTTTCCAGTAGTAGTAGAAGTAGTACTAGTAGTAGTAACAGGCTGCAGACGTGCTAGTAGTAGTAGTAGTAGGCAGATTTCTTTCTCATAATGAAGTATCCTCGTCGATTTTAGTAAAGCAGGACTCTTTCTCCTACCACTTTATCTTGAAAAACACATTCCAGGAACCACGCGAATAATACAAATGCCACAGACACAGAGGCCTCGCTGAGAAATACCAAGCAGAATTTTTGAGGCAAAGGTCATAGGTCACCAAAGGCTAGATAAACTGTGGCGTGTGCTTACTGTACTTCACCAGGCCAGATATTCACACTTACATTCATCATTTTAACAGCCCACTCGTCCAGTATCAGAATATGTACATGTATATGGGACGCAAATATTAACAGTGATCAGATCTGCAATATTATTCTACAATTTTACAACTTACCATCTTAATATTTATCGGTTTTATAGAATTTGAACCCTATCTAGTAGCAGTATCAGTAGTAGTAATAGTAGTAGTAGTAGTAGTAATTTTAATAGATGTGTAAGCACTAGACTTAGACTTAGACATAGATTTAGACTAATTTTAATGATCCACCAGGGAAATTATTTGGACACATTAGTTCTCACATCACAATATAACATTATAGCAAAGAGTAAACAATATAAATGGTAATAATAAATAATAATAAATGCTAAATAAGTAGCAAAAATAACAAGAGACTGTTGTTATTAGTTTGTTATTAAAAAAGCAATCACATTTACAACTGAAGCTGTGCTGTCTTAACCTGCAGATCGAGGACTTAAGTTTGTCTCATTCTCAGTCCTGATTTGTGATCGGCTGCAGATCCCTGGGTTCAGGTAGAGACCATTCAGATCAGAGAGTCTGGAGACACAGGAGCTTTAATTCTGAATAAAAATGTATTCCACTTTAAAAAGACCGTGTGAACACGTGTGTCAAACTATTTCAATGCATGTAACAGACATTGAAATAGAAAATTGAAATTTGTTTTCATTAAAAAAAAATAATAATAATAATAATTTCATTTTCTGTTTTAATTTTTTTAAAATTTTATGTTGCACTTGCAGTATCTTAAATTAGCTGAAGCATTCACTATTCCTCTGACAATATACAAACAATACATGTATACACGTATGCTAGCAGCGTCTCCATAGCACGCTCCCATATGTTAACATGTTGAATCTGGCTAGCACGTCTGTTAGCTCGGGTGGCATGGCGTGCTGCAAGCTAACACCCCGTACACAGTGCTAGCGGGTCAATTTGCACCTCAGCACCGTGACTGACGTGTGGCAGCGCAAAAACACCCCGGCCTCCTACTGTGACGCAAGTTACACCCAGGTTACACCATGTACTAGTACTGCACCAGATCACCTGTGTTACCATGGAGAACAATACAATGGAGATGTGTTGTCTGAGGTGGATTAAGTCAAAGATATTTCCTCTGAGTAAAAGATAGGCTTCCTGTACTATGCA
>KN508324.1:0-11774 GCA_000787155.1 Scartelaos histophorus | reverse complement strand
GGCAACAGTTGCAATTTCTCACCATTCTAAATTCTGTGAATTGGCTTTGGCGGTGGCCCAGTGGGCTCAGGGTTTAGCCATAAATCACATGGTGTCGGGTTCCATCCTGGCTTGAGCGAGTTGTGCCAATATATCGAGCAGTTTTCTCTGGATGTGGCAGGGAGGTCATGTGGTGAAAGCTCAATGATTAAAGTGATACAGAACGTAGGATTTTAACTATATAACGTACAGGTTGTCCCCCAAAAAATTGACATAATTATTATCTTGAAAACTATCAAGTCAAGCTCAATGAAACTGAACAGTGTTGAACATCATAAGTTTATTCATTTTAGGTTTTTCCATATGTTGCATTGAAGGCTGCACAGTTTTGGGTGACGGTGCGAGCAGATTCCAAGATGCAAAATGACTTCTGTTTGGGAGTGAGCGGCATGGCCCAACCTGAAAACAGAACAAAAATAAAACATTAAATATAAAATCTTGATCTGTTTCTATACACTCTATGGAAATTTGAGGTCATTTCAACAAGAATTGTCAAAATTATTGGCCTTCAAACCCTGTATTTATGGTAATTAATGGCTAAAAAGTACTACAAAACCATACTAGGCTGTTTACTATTTGTATTGTAGTTCAGTTAACTTTTTGAATACTGCTTCCTGAAACTGCTATTGTGATACTGCTGCTACTGAACTAATTATACTTCTACTTTTGCTGAACTAATGATACTACTACTACTACTTCTACTAAACTAATCATAATAATTCACTGATTTTATGCCTTTTTCTAGACACAACTTACTCTCCAAGTACAGTGTTTTGCCCAATGACACAACAATAGGCAGATGATAGAATAAAACTGCCAACCCTACTGTACCTCCTCAAAAACCCATAGTGGTATTTCTCCCATTTCGATTACTACTACTAATACTACTACTACTACGACTTATGACGACAACTCCACCTCCAACTATCACCCTAGTACATTATCAATTTTTACAGTTTTGAATACTCCTCCTACTACTGCTACTTCTCACACTACTTCTTCTACTACCACCACTAGGACTTCTACTGCTACCACTACTTGTGTACTACTACCACTACAAGTACTACTACCTTCCAAGTATAACGACTACTCCACCTCCAACAATCACCTTAGTACAGCAACAATTTCTCAAATTTGTAATACTACTACTCACACTACTTCTACTACTACCACCACTAGTACTATTCCTACCACTACTTGTGCACTACTACTACCACTACATGTACTGCTACTATTACTTTCCAAGCATGACGACTACTTCATCTCCAACTGTCACTCAGTACATCGATTTCTCTCATTTGCAATACTCCTATTACTACTACTGCTACTATCCGCACTGCTTCTACTACTACCACCACTAGTACTACTACTCCTACCACTACTTGTGCCCTACTACCACTACATGCACTACCACTACTACTACTACCTTCCAAGTGTGACAACTACTCCACCTCCAACTATCACCCTAGTACATGATCAATTTTTATAATTTTGAATACTCCTCTTACTACTACTACATGTCACACTACTTTTACTACTACTACTACCACAACTAGTACTACTATTGCTACCACTACTTGTGTACTACTGCTTACTACTACTATTACTACATGCATGACTACTCCCTTCCAACTATGACGATTACTCCACCTCCAACTATTCCTCTAGTACATCCACAATTTCTCTAATTTGTAACACTACTACTACTACTACTACTACTACTCGCACTACTTCTGCTACTACCACCACTAGTACTAGTACTGCTACCACTACTTGTGCACTACTACTACCATTACATGTACTACTGCTACCTTCCAAGTGTGACGATTTCTACCCTCCAGCTATCACCCTAGTACATCAACAATTTCTCCCATTTCTAATACTCCTCCAACTACTACTACTACTACTACCACTACTTGTACTACTACTACTACTACTACTACTACCTTCCTAGTGTGACAACTACTCCACGTCCAACTATCACCCTAGTACATTATCAATTTTTACAATTTCGAATACTCCTCTTACTACTACTACTACTTGTCACACTACTTCTACTACTACCACAACTAGTACTACTAATGCTACCACTACTTGTGTACTACTGCTTACTACTACTATTACATGTACGACTACTTCCTTCCAAGTATAACGACTACTCCACCTCCAACTATTCCTCTAGTACATCCACAATTTCTCAAATTTGTGATACTACTACTACTACTCACACTACTTCTGCTATTACCACCACGAGTACTAGTACTCCTACGACTACTTGTGCACTACTACTACTACCATTACATGTACTACTGCTACCTTCCAAGTGTGACGATTACTACCCTCCAGGTATCACCCTACCTAGTACATCAACAATTTCTCCCATTTCTAATACTCCTCCAACTACTACTACCACTACTTGTACTACTACAATTACTTCTTGCTAGTATGACCACCCACGCTGCACTTCTGACTCTCTGCCTCACCCTACACATTTCACAACCCATTCAGAAATCACGAATAGGCAAATTTCATAATATCGTGCATTCCTTTGTCAGTTTGGGCACGCCGGAGAAATATATAGCCTTTAGCCACGTCAAAGTTTGGATGACATAGGTTAGCCGGGCCGAGGTTAACTCACGGAAATATGATTGAAACACTAAACACCCGCGAGCCCTATGGTATTTTTGCCTCCCTTTGAAATGATATTGACAGGTCCCATTTAGACGAGACTGAATGACGACAAACTGCAGCGCTAAAGCCTTACGCCGGGGTTTTGCATGAGCTTTTTTATTAGCAGATGTTAGAAAACGTGTAGAGGCATCGTCATGTCTACAGGCTATTGAGGTCTAACACTATCCTACCCGCGCTGAACTGTGTGCCTGCTGAGATAAATCCCTCAAACCGTAGAACGCACACCTCCAGACGCTCCTTTGATGGCTCGGTACTGTAATTTATTTGCTCGGGCTTTTAAAACCAGATGCCCTTCCGTGATAACCCTGTCATTGTTTGAGTAATAGTTCCTCCATTATTGTAATTCTACCACTTTTCTGAACTAAACTTAAACTCCTAAACTTGCCCCTAACGGTGGAGAGGTCATCCTATAGCTGCAAAAGTTGGCGTTTGCATCACAGCTCTGACCTAGATCCAACCCATCCTTGAGCAAGACACTTCACCGCTGTTGTTGTTTTTTTCGGTGGTGCTCGACAAGGCTCGTCAAAACTTTAAAATTGTCCAGATTAGAATTAAAAGGCCCATAATATGCTATTTTCTGAGCTTAATTTGAAAACTACCACTGCATGACATCACAAGGTGGGTGGAGTATTTTAAGCTTTGGAGATGACAGGTTAAAAATGGAAGATTAATGAAACAAAACATAACTCTAGGTATATTTGTGATGAGGTAACAACATTATAACATGACTTAAAGCTCAAAAGTGTCAGTTCTAGTGGCATAAATCATCTTTTAGCATTTTTTTTTTGTAAATATTTTAAATACTCTGTAGTAAAAACATGAAACACAAAATTAAATGGTTTGCAGTACAGAAAAAAAGTCATTCCTCACCTTTTCCTTACCACAGTCTATGTTCCTTATGCATTTTGAGTTTATAAGCATTTTCAGACACCAAAGAGGAGTTTTGCTGTGACCGAAAAAGCTATTAACAACTAGCATGCTAACGCGCACTTCCTAAATAATAGAGAATACCTTTCTAATTAGATCCAGACAGCATGTAGCAGACTTATTTTCAATGAGGCATTTATTTTGAGCTTGGTTGTTCAATTCCTTTTCATGCATGACAATTTCCTGCACCATTTGTACACTTACAATAATAAAAAACAAAGCGAAACAACAAAAAAGCTCTAAAGGAAGTGGGAAGAAGTCAAATATTTTTACTCCCAGCCCCAGTGCATGTTTTTTTGCACGGTTGCTTTCACATAATTACACTTTTGTACTAGTATAAGTAACGAGAAATCAAATATATTTACTAATAATAGTGATCTTACAATATATCCAATGGAACAAGGTACAGAGGCGTATTAGTGAGGAGTATTACAGATACAAATTGGCCACATTATCAAGGGCCAAATGACACTTAAATAAGCCATAATAAAAAACAAAGCGAAACAACAAAATAGCTGTAAAGGAAGTGGGAAGAAGTCAAATGTTTTTACTCCCAGCCCCAGTGCTCACTCAGAAAATCTATGTCATTAGCAGTGCTTCACCTTTAAGTGTTATTGAAAGTGTGGACAGACGCTGGGACCCAATCAATACAACCTCAAACCCATTCGATCCACTAATCAATGCTCCCAACTTGACAGTATCCTCCCCTGACCTCCGGGGGCACTGCGGGTCAGTCCCATCGCCGCTCGATCAATAGAGCACAATGACTAAAGCGGAGGGGAAAGGCAAAGGGCTGTGTTAAGTGATGGATTAGGCGCTTTGATGGTAGAGGTAGCTTTTGTTTACCAGATGACGGATTTTGTCCAGTATTCAACACGGCAAACAGCGAGAACAAGCTCCCATGGACGGTGATTATTCAGATTCATTAGTCGGGCTATTGAGGCGGTCACGTGTTAAAACGAGGGGCTTTGTGGACAAACAAAAGTGGAAAAGCTGGATTTGATAATTGCTAAGAAACATGTATAATGGAAAATAAATCTATTCATAAATATTGATGGCCTATGACTGAGTGATACAATAAAGAGGGGGATATATGTGGATTTTTAAAAAGATTTCTACCATGTTTTATATTTCATTCATGCAAGCAGTGGCGGAGTTAACAATTTGGGGGCCCTAGGGGAAAGTAGTTTTTATTTATTTATTTTTTTTGCTTGTACAATTACATTTTTATTTACATCCATTACATATGATTATACTACCACCACTAGTACTATTACTCCTACTACTACTTGTGCCCTACTACCACTACATGTACTACTACTACTACTACTACTACCTTCCAAGTGTGACAACTACTCCACCACCAACGATCACCCTAGTACATTATCAATTTTTACAATTTCGAATACTCCTCTTATTACTACTACTTGTCACACTACTTCTACTACTACTACCAGAACTAGTACTGCTACTGCTTCCACTACTTGTGTACTACTGCTTACTACTACTGTTACTACATGTATGACTACTCCCTTCCAATTATGACGATTACTCCACCTCCAACTATTCCTGTACTACATTACTACATGTACTACAATTTCTCTAATTTGTAACACTACTACTACTACTACTACTACTACTACTCGCACTACTTCTGCTACTACCACCATACTACTACTCGCACTACTTCTGTTACTACCACCACTAGTACTAGTACTGCTACTACTAGTACTGCTACTTTCCCCTTTTTTCTGGTGCATTTTAACATTGAGGCTGGTGCACAGCTTTACTTTTCCTATGGAAGCTCTTGGGCAAAGGACGTAGTAGCCCTGGCTTGTCTTATATGGCTGGATCATGTTTAAACTAGTCTTATTCAGTGAATTTTTTTATACCTGTTTTTCCCCTTTTTTCTGGTGCATTTTAACATTGAGTCTTTCATTCTGTAGTCTCTTGGGCAAAGGACATAGTAGCCCTGGCTTGTCTTATATGGCTGGATCATGTTTAAACTAGTCTTATTCAGTGAATTTTTTTATACTGAGTCAGAGAGATCTAAATTCTGATGGCAAAACCGGGAGCACTTTGGCATTTAGGATAGATCTGACAGTCAGATACTAGTTTTGACGGTGTTAACGTGTTAAAGTGCTACTACTCTCATTTAATAATTCTCATACTGAGAGAAAATCAAGTTGCTTTGAGGCCCCTTCCAGGTTTAGGGGCTCTAGGGGGCCTCCTACTTTAGTCTAATGGTAGTACCGCCTCTGCATGTTTGAGTAATCTAGCGATCTCCCCTGTGTCCTATTCAAACTCTAGTAACAATTAGCAGTACAATTCTATCCAAAGGTCCACCAATACAGGGAGGGGAGTGTCATAGCATCAAAAATGAAAGAGAAAAAAGAACAATAATAAGTAACACAGTGATCTAAAAACTTTAAATGTTCAAATTTGGCCCATCCTTTAATGTTGCTGGGGTCCTGTCATGAGATGGGGACATCTTTAGATTTTAAACTAGAATTGGCCGGGACTATTGCTACATGACTTTACCTATTGTGCATATTTTAGGTTGATGGAGGAAACTGGAGCAACTGGGAGAAACCCAACTCACCCTCAAAACTTTTGGCAATAATAGTAGTCGTAGTAGTAGTGACAGTAATTGCTATATGCTATTTTTAATACTTTTTATGGGGAAATTCATCCGTTGTACTTTGATCCATCCTTCAGAACTCCAGATCTTGCGTAGCCGATATTAAACATATTTTAGTTTGATTAAATAGGTGAAGTCTTTGTTCCCTGGATAGATTATATATATTATAAAAATATGAATACCTTGGGGTCATTCTGGGTCTTGGGCTTACAGTCGAGATGCTGCTTTGGCATTGGGCCCATATGACATCTGCCTACGAGGGAAATCTTTTCTTGTTCCAACACGTGGCCAGTGTATAGGCGGAGATTTTTTGTCATTAATTTTTTGGTTTAATTTATTTTTTGTGCACGACTGGGACCTGGGGGAGGGGCTTGCGACACCTCTGAAATGCCAGCAGCTGTCGATAAGTCACACCATTACACAAAGACAGCAGCCCTTTAAATTAATCCCTTTTAAATGAGCCGGTGTGTGCATCAATATGGCATTTAGGCAGAATAATTTATTTAAAGAGCTAAATGAGAAGAGATATTAAAAGGTCACAGAGTGTGGAGTATAACAAAATGGTGAAATTATCATTATCCAAATGCATTTAAAATCTGCTTATAGCCCTCAACACCCACTTATACAATGTGGGTGTGGAAAAGTGTCTTGCCCGAGGACTCAACAGCGTTTTACTGCTTGTAAGTGGGGTCCGACCACCAACAATTTAGGTTTATGGGCAAATATTTCTGCTTGTTTCCATGGAGATGATATTCCTTTCTCTGTAATGTTCAGCAATATGACATTTAACTTCAATAATAAATGTTTTATTGCTAAAACAGCATTCCTAAAGTAAGCGCTGTCTCCTCTCCACAGATCTGGCTTGTGACTTGGCCTGGGGTCGTCCTCTGCTCGTTTTCATGGAGGTAGATCATTCATATGTGTCAAAATCAGGCAATACAAAAACCATCCATGGAGACAAACAGGCAGCAAGCCCAAACCTGCAAAGTTCCATAGTGGCCCTTTAAATATATAGTATCAGTGAAGTATTCCCAAAGCTTACGTGTAAAGAAGCTCTTATTCCCCACATGCAGCGTGTGAGCGGCTGTGGAGCTCCTGTTTGATGGGGAAATTGGATGTGGACTTGAGAGGGACAGTAATGCGGTTAAAGGCGTCATGAAAAGCCCGAGCTAACAGGATTTGTGCAGAGAGGAGCTGCACCGTGAGGCATGTCATTAAGATCAGTCTGTCCTGGGCTGTCCTGGGCTGTCTGCATGTGTCTGCCTCTACAGGGCTCCTCAGGGCTGCAGGGTCACTGCTCTGGGGAGTCTGTGAGGGCTTAAGCATGGACCACATGTGTCACACCAATGTAAAGACAGATTAAGCTCAAATCTAAGAGTTTTTAACCAACCAAATGTGAGTGTATGAGCTAACCACTCTGTTCTGTTGAGTAAAAGATGGTAGTAGCTTAGCGGGTTTGTTAGTGAAATTCAGTTTCTGTGCTGCACTGAGGGCTCTCACTGACAGCTCAGTACTTGTTGTCTTAGCCTGCATCATCAGGGGTATAATACTCCCTACAATGGAAGCAAAGCCAGACTGGACTGTACTAGACTGGAGTCTTCATGTCTTCAGGTGCTGGGTCTTGTACTGACGGTACATAAACTTTTCCTGCGTTAGAACTCCAAGATCATGTCCCTTCTCTCCATTCTTGGGCTACAACAGTTTATTCTACCACAGGGTTGAGCACACACCCACCAACTGGAGGATACACAGTTTGTGATTCCATACCCACCCCATTTTTTGCCATTGTGTAATTGTATTGACATATTGTGATCCAGTAAACTTCAGGCAAAAGAGCATTTAAAGTGTGTTGTGATGCTGATGCTGTGCTTAGTGACTGTACTAAACCAGTGTGAGTAGAGAAACTCTCTCTCTGGCTGCAGAAGGTGCACTATACAGTATAACAATGTACAGTATACAGCGTACAGTATAGAGTGGAGTAGTGTAGAGTGTAAGAGTGTACAGTGGTGAGAGTTGTATGTCTTGTACAAGGCCAGCTCCTGGGCCGTGCTATGTGAGGAATGGTGAAGGCCTCGCAGCTCCGTCTCCACTGAGTCGGGCTCATTGTGTGGCAGCCCGAGTGAACAAAGACATTTCCACTGGAGGAACTCAGGGTTCCTGTCGATAAGCAGTAGAGTTTGTGCTGTGTACAGTGCACTGCACCAGGCTGCACTTTGCACACAACAAGTGCTGCTGTATAAATAGTCCCTCTGACAAACATCAAAGGGAGGGAGCGAATTCCAGACCATGATCAAGATTCTCAGCTCAATGTGCCTGTGTGTTTACTAGTGTAGGACTGGAGGGAAGACCCGTGAGCCCAACCAAGACTTTATATACCGTTTATCTAACAAGCAAAGACCCAGATATGGCAAGAGGGGATTATGCAAACTAAAGAAAGGCCATACAGGAGTTACACCCTGGACCTTCTTGCTGTGAGGCTGAAGCGCTCACTGCTGCACCATCGTGTCACCTACAGGTCTGACCTACTTAACAACCACAGCTTCCTGCCTTTAGCTCTTAAACCACTGAAACATTAGATGCAGTCAGTTCAACCACAACCCCTGTTCCTCCCTATCTTCATCACAGCAGCAGAACCATCAGCCTCCTCAGCCTCGGCTTTTGCTCTTCTTCATCAGCATCAGTGTTTAGGGCCTGCATGTCCAAACATATTGTCCCAAACCAATCTACAGTTTCCTTCCTCTCTAACACCACTTCTGTCTCTCTAAGCTCTGACATTTTTCTTCCTTTGTTAATCTAAAAGTATCTCTATATGCAAATCGGTGCAGCATGTGTAGGCTCTTGCAAAAGTACATTCCTCTGGTGATTCACAATTTGAAGTCACACATCACTTGTGTCTCATCTCTTCCATTGAATCTCACGCCTCCGTCCACCATTACCTGTGTTTATGGATGTGCACATTCCCGTAACACTTCTGCATCATGGTGGAACAATCAGGACTGAACGTCCTCCACACTGCCCTCAGACCAAAGCATACAGGTCCTTAAACAAACTTCACTTACAAAATAGTCTATTCTCTGAAAACGTTTAAATGAGTTGAGTTCAGAATATTTAATGTTTTTACACAACTCATTTCTCATCATATGTCACCTGCATGACTGCATGGAAACAGAAAGTTGAAACCAAACTTTGGAACATTCTTCATGGAGATAGATGATGTTTTGTGTTTTAATGTGGAACAGCCAAAAGAACAACAACTCCAAGGAAACAAGCAGGAGGACAGGCCCAATAAGAATCAGGTTTGTGGAAGTGCGAGCCCACTCACAGTGTTTTGCCCACTCACAGTGTTTTGCCCACTCACAGTCCAAGCTTTTCAGTGCAATAAAAACAACCAAAATGAATAAACATACTTTTTCTTAGATTTTTCTTACTTACTGTGGCTTTAAAGAAACATGTGGAGAAAGTCACCAAAAATGTACTCATTGACAATTTTAAAACAATAAAACTAAACTGAAAACTAATCAGAAAACTACAGTACAGTATTCACTAAATCTTGACTCATAAAAAGTACTCAAAACAAGATGGATTTCTATGAATCTGAGCCATTACATGGCAGATATTCAGTTTTGACTTAGATAAAGTGCTCTTTGTTGGTGCAATGAGGCGAAATCCAATTTTGGCTGAAATGAGTGCTTTCCTTTTTAGTCACATGATTTTGGCATTTTTGGACCATTACGAGTCTAAAATACATTTCAAAAGAAACACTGTAAAGAACCTGATCATTCCTAAGTAGGGTTAAAAGTATTGAAAATCAGACACTAATTGATATTAAAACTAGTATCAAAATGATTTACGCACTTGAGCAAGTGCTGATACTAAAAGGTTTCACAGGAGAGAAATGAACCTTTCCAGAGTAGCTTTAGCTATATCAGTATAAGTATAAGTATAAGAGCACATAGACTAGTACAGACCATGGACCTCTACCTGATCCTACCTCGTCCAGGTAGGATATAAGACCACATGGTAAAAGAAAGTACTACTAATTAATTTTGAAAATAACAATTCTATTGTGTAAAGAAGGAGCCCATTGTGTTATCATCAGTGTGGTATCTGGGTTGGTAGTGAGTAGCGTGTTTAGTCCTTAGCAGCAAAATCGAGTTTGAATTTTAGTATCGTGACAACATAACATAGTCTGAATAATTACAGAACTTGTGGAAAAATTATGTCATGGTTTCAATTCTTTTCAGTGTCATTGTCCTTGCATGTGCTCCTCTGCCTTTCCTGTGTATTATTAGTCACTAATCACCAGAAATGTGTGGTCCATCTGAGCATTTCATTCATTATCTGGCCCAGTTTCCCACGCCAGGATCTGGGAATTTCCAAACTCCTCAGACACCGGCTTTAAAAGTGCACATTAACTTCACAGGAAAGGCACGGAGTCCGACTGCAAATTAGATCTGATGTTTCTAATACGATTTGGTCAAAAGGCTGAGAAGACACTTCTGCTACTTTGATATGCTGAATAGAAAAAATCATTTGTTTTTGTTTTAAACTTCCTGATGTCATGAATGTGTCCTGACCAAGGCATTGTGTGACATATTCAGTAATGAGGATATATTTAAACATTCACTTTCCTTTCAATTATCTTATAGATGTTTTATTCCACATTTCATTCCAGAAAAAGCATTAATATCGCCATGGAGACAAGCATATACCACAAAAGTTACATACTGCATCTTTAAAGGGTCCATATGATGCCATTTTCTGGATATGTGGTAATACAGGAAGTGCTCCACTGTGTTTTTAAACTACATGCACTTGAATCATTTGGATAATTTCAGCAAAACTTCTCAGGATATTCATATGGATGCATTCTCTCTCCTCATTTCATCGTACATCTACAGCCCAACACTGACTGATCCTCACCGCAGCAGCAAAATGACACCCCCGCCCTCCCCCTCCAGCCTCTCACTCTCTTCCTCTTCACCGCCACCAGTATCTAGGCCAATGTGTGTTCTCCACCACTATCTACTATCTGCAGTCAGTGGATCTCGATGTGAAATTTCCTCGAACAGAATCCACAAGAGCAGACAGCGCTGTGTAACAGTGGTGTGAAGAGGAATGAACAGGAGCCGCCTGGGACACCCAAGCCAGCGCTGTCACCTGATAAGAGCCGGAGAGGAGGAGGAGGAGGAGGAGGAGGAGGGAAATAGGGGAGGGGGAGAGGGAGAGGGAGAGGGAGGAGAAAGGAGATGGAGAGAGAAGGAGGAGGAGGGGAGAGAGGGAGGGCGAGGTGGTCAGGATGGTCCCAAAAACATGGCAAAATATATGAAGCAAGAAATTAAGAGACATTTTCTATTTTATTTTATTTTTTTAATTATTTATCTGCATTTATTTATTTGCATTTTTTTTATTAATTTGTTTTATTTTTATTTTATTTTTTTGTATTTATTAATGATATTATTGATTCGATTTTTTA
>KN508322.1:1146-11568 GCA_000787155.1 Scartelaos histophorus | reverse complement strand
GTGTTTAAAATTCAATATAAAACATCACCTCTCAAAGTTTAAACACAAGCTCAGACATGACATCACATACGGGATCTGAGTCAGAGGATAATCGAAAGCAGGGTTCAATTTGCGGAAAAGATTTAAGATGCCAAGGCAGAAGCAATCGCTCCAAAGTGATCCGATCTGACTAAGCAGCAAACAGGAAATGGTGCAGTGAAGAGATCTGATTGGTCAGAACTCACCTCATCTCTTTTCTTAAGTGTAAACCCCGCCCACAGATGAGAACGGCCAATAGGAAACAACCCCGCCCACAGATGAGAACGGCCAATAGGAAACAGCCTCTTTCCTCCTCACTCACCTCACACAGGATCGATTGCTTCTGCCTTGGCATCTTGGGATTCTGAATGTTGAATTTGAGAGCTTGAAAATATCTGTGCTGAATATTTAAAAGGTGAAATGTTTATTGTGAATTTACTGAAAAAGTATACAGTGGTCCCTCGGTTATGTTATTCTAAAAATAACCCGCAATCGGCAAAATCCGCTAAGTAGTCAGCTTTATTTATTACACTTGTTATATATGTTTGAAGGCTGTGAAACCCCTCATCACACACTTAGGGGAATTAACATTTTCTCACATTTTTCTCTTGTTTAAATGCTCTCAAAGTTCAAACCTCAGTTTTGATCTAGCGGCCGAGTTGTGCAGTCCTCAGTAGCAATTTAGTGAGCTGAGCTGTGCCCCCCCGGTCGCTGAGTCTGACTGTGGCCGAAAGATCGGGGAAAAGTCTTGGGCTGTTTTGTGGTCCCAGTCCACCCCTTGCTCAACCAATCGAACATTTATGTAAATTTGGCAAGCTGAACACATTCTGTACAGGAGACCTGACACGGAGGATGCAAAATACCATGGAAAAAAAATAAAATCTGAGACCGCGAAAGGTGAACCGCATTATAGCAAAGGACGACTACCGTATTTTTCGGGCTATAAGGCGCATCTAAAATCATGACATTTTCTCAAAACTCAACAGTGGCCTTATAATCCAGTGGCCTTATGTGTGACCTTTGGTTGTGTTTAACCTCCAACCGATTTGATGTTGTCCACATTAGTCTAATAACGTATTAGTGGGCGAGTCAGGAGGAGTAATATGTGCCACATATATAGGGCGACTGTGCAACATACCGGTAGTTCTGCCGGGGCGAGTCAGGAGGAGTAATATGTTGGCCACATATAGGGCGACTGTGCAACATACCGGTAGTTCTGCCGTGTGCTGTACAAGGACCCAAAATGCACCTGTTAAGAGACATGCACCATGCAGATTTCAGCTTTTGTATTTTTGTGTTAAAACTGAACAATGTTGAGAGGGATCCGGGCATGTTTGATGCCCAAATCACCAACTGTTAAACTTGTATTTTTGTGTTAGCTACAACTGAGAGTTATTGTAAATGACCTGAATAAAGTTCGATTTATCCGACACGCGTTTTGTTTCTCTTATTGTGCCTTATAATCCGATGCTCCTTATGTGTGGACAATGACACAACTGACATATTATTTGATTCTGCGCTTTATAATCCGGTGCACTTTATAGCCCCAAAAATACAGTACTTAAAATTTCAGCAACTAAACTTCACAATAAAAATAATTCAAATATGTTTTTTCAGTGTGAAGTGAGAAATTCAGCAGTATTTAAAATTCAAAATCTAATCTTCACATACACCATCCATCCATCCATTATTTAGATGTTTTTAATGCCTTACTTTGCTGAAACAATAACATCTCCAAAGGTCACATTCCGCCAGAAGAAGAAGTTACATCAGCCGTGCCTAATCTTAAGACGAGGGACCTTAGTACAACATCACAACGCACCGTCCGTCCCTGCACTGGTGTCACGGGGTTGCGTCTCTGATTGGCGTGGCCTGCCTCCCGTCTGCAGCCCCTAACGACGCCGCATAAGACGCCCTCCGCCTCAGTGCTGCACACGCCCGGGCTCCCAGCGGGACCTGTCTTGACAACACAAAGATTGGGATTGGATAAGGATAAGTGAGCACTCTGGTTTCATACAGTTCACGAGGGAAAACTCCCAACACGGGCAAAAGTAACACACAAATACACACAGTAGCAGCGTTCTCCTTCCTCGGTGGGCGGTCCTACTGTTGTATCAATTAAGCAGCTAATCAATGTCCTAGCACCAGCCTGATACAACGACTACAAGGAGATTAGGAGCAGGCTTACAACTTTACACAATCGCACAATGTAGGGACCCACAGGGCGCCTCAGACTACAGAGGATCCTGGGTAAAGATCATTGGACATCAGCTCTAGTCCGCTGTAGTTACATGTGGCAGTGTGTGTGATTTAGACAGACTTTGAACACACAACAGTGGCGCAGTGTGTACTTTCTTCTCTCACTGATTCTTCCCTTCTCTTTACTGAGCTAAAGTCTGACCTAAATACTTCAGGGTTTCTATTATTGGCCAAAACAAAGATTAGAGGCGTCTCGTAACAATAGAAAAGCAGCCGTACATCAATGAAATACACTATTAGAGGAAGGCGGTTTATTTTTAGTGGGTTTATTCAAAGGCGGTTCTTATCGGTATTGTGCATGTAAAGTTAAATGTTGGTGAGTCTAATTGTTATGTTCATAATATTTATCATTTGTAGGATTTTAGGCTTGTCAAAAGTATTGAAAAGCAGATACTAATCAATGACAAAAGTAGTATCAAAACTAAGTACTGCTTTAAACAGGTATCAATACTATAAAGGTCACATTAACAGAACAGAAATAAACCTTTTCTGAATGATCTTGAGCTCATCAGAACCAGTGTAAGAGCAAATAGACTCGACTGAGGTATCACACAAACACACAACCCCAGGGTAATAGATAATAAAAGAGAGTGTTGAAAACCACATTCTACTGTCTAAAGAAAGAATGTTTAGGACTCGGTATTGAGTATCTAGTCTACCGTATTTTTGGGGCTATAAAGTGCACCGGATTATAAAGCGCAGTATCAAATAATATGTCAGTTGTGTCATTGTCCACACATAAGGAGCATCGGATTATAAGGCACAATAAGAGAAACAAAACGCGTGTCGGATAAATCGAACTTTATTCAGGTCATTTACAATAACTCTCAGTTGTAGCTAACACAAAAATACAAGTTTAACAGTTGGTGATTTGGGCATCAAACATGCCCGGATCCCTCTCAACATTGTTCAGTTTTAACACAAAAATACAAAACCTGAAATCTGCATGGTGCATGTCTCTTAACAGGTGCATTTTGGGTCCTTGTACAGCACACGGCAGAACTACCGGTATGTTGCACAGTCGCCCTATATGTCGCCAACATATTACTCCTCCTGACTCGCCCACTAATACGTTATTAGACTAATGTGGACAACATCAAATCGGTTGGAGGTTAAACACAACCAAAGGTCACACATAAGGCCACTGGATTATAAGGCCACTGTTGATTTTTGAGAAAATGCAATGATTTTAGATGCGACTTATAGTCCGAAAAATACGGTAATCCTTAGAATCAAAATCACAGTTGAATTTTTAGCATCGTGACACTATCACTGACAATGGCCACGTTTACATGATGTTTTTAATTCAGAATTCTAAATTAAATAGATTGAATTAATTTTTTTTTTTTTTTTTCAAGTTGGAAATAATAATTCCGAATTAATGTTTACATGGAAAATACGTTACGTTATTTTATGTTAACAGGAAGAAAATGCACATCAGCTGCTACCGGCGTTTTGCTTTTTCTTCGCTTTTGTTTTGTGCCTCCGCTCTTTTCATTATTAGAAAAACTGTTTTGATTTGAGACCAAAGTTTGCTTCTGGGGCCTTTTTGCAAAGCGTCATCACATCAGAAGGGCGATAAAACGCACATGCGCTGAACAATCTGAATCATTTTTAAGAGGAATAAACTTTTATATGATCTGTTTTAATTTCAGAATAAACCACCTACTTACATCGGAACAAAGTTTAATTCCGAATAATCATTAGGAATTCATTGTTTACATGTTTTTTGGGTTTTTTTTAAGCAGGATTAACTTTTATTGCAAATTTAATCATTTTTAATTGGATTTAAAGCTCTCATGTAAACGGAGCAAATGCAAATAAAACGTTTTCTGATTTCTGATTTATAGTAAACTGAAACCTTTATGGAAAATGTAAGTAGCACGTCTGTTGCATTGTTCTATAATTACTTTTCCCCAAACACTTTTGCTTTCAGTTCTTGAACAGGTTCTATTCTAATAAAAAATGTGATTGTGTGTTTTAATACATACTGGCATGAAAGACAAGGTGTGTCCCATTTGTCAGGTAACATTGAGCAATGAGCAAAGCAATTAAAATAAAGCAGTGTGAGCCTTACTGTGAGCTGGCTCGCAGCTGCACAAACCTGACTCTTATCTGGCCTAAAGCAGGACTGGAAAGGATATGCTTTTCCACTACGAAAAACGTTCTTAAGTTTGGTTTTAACTTTCTATTTCCATGGATATCTGCAGGGGATGCACCACCTCCAGAAACATTTCACATACTCAAATTAGCATAGTTTATAATTGGGCTAAGTGAACATTTTACAACTAAATCACAAGAGGAAAACGGCTTCAGGCAGAGACAGGAAGGCCCCAGCAGTCACCTCTAAGCATGTCCCGTACAGAAGGGTCCATCCGTCAGCCCTCGGAGCAGAAGCCCGGGACCCTCTGACCTTGCCCGTGTCCTGGACTCTGTGATTGGACAGGCACTAAAGCAGCCGTGGCAGCCCGCCCACCTGCTAATGATCCAAATGTATATTTACTCAGGCTAAAACAAACCCGGGGCTCACATGGGACATAGGACTGGGCGGTGCGACTATTTTTCCCTTATTATTCAGATTTTTTTGTTGCTCCACGTTGCCAAAGTAAGTTCCTAGTTTGTGAATTTTGTTAATTAACAGCTGCAAGGTTTTTTTTTCACCATATAGAGCTTAGAAGTCTGAAAAAGTTACGATGAAATTATACCATGTTTCTGGCAGTAATGCATTAAAAGGGAATCAAAAATGTTCCTAGAGTGATTCGTTTCATTCACACGTGTAACACACAAACTGCACAGTGAGGCTGTTTTCTCTCAAACAGAAAAGGCGCTGTTTTGAAGTCCATTCACCTCCAGTAGAATAATTCAGATAGTTTCAGCCCAGGAATTTCCAATCTCTCCTGAGCTTTGGAGATGTAGACAGACTCCATTACTCAAGCGTGTGTGAAGGAAACAAAACTCCAGGTATGTTTTGGCTCACAAGAATCAATTTTGTGCCGTGCAGGACCTTTAAAACCAAAAAATAATGACGTGTCAATTAAAAAGACCCTTGCATGACTGAAGATTAGACGGATTTGATCATATTGATTAGCAGCACAGTCCCAGATGAAGCCCAGAGCAGGGAGGAAACACAGAGGTCAGCGGTGAGGCAAGTCCCTTCATTTTTCATGTTCTGATGTGAAACAATGTGAGAGGTGCACTCCAATCTGATTCACTCTGTATACACTGTCCAAGCCTTTGATAAGCAGGTCACGGGTTCAAGTTTGTCTCCACGGTGTTATCAAGGATTAGTGTAGTCATGATACTCATATTTCAGACCTGGTTTCAATGTTAAGGAAAAGGTTCAATGTCCCAGTTTCAGTTCAACAATGACTCATTACTTACAAAAAAATACCAAAAAAGAAAGAAAAAAAAAAACAATGTGAGCAAATAAGTATAAAAGTAAATTGAAAAAAGTGGTTTTGTATTAGATAATTAAAAAAAAAACACTATTTTTAAACAAAATAAAATAAATTCACCACTAAGAAGATCATATTTTGCTTTATTTTGACAATTGCTTAGACAATGAAGGACAAAAGTAAAATTCAACTCTAATTTTATTATCATTTAGTATCTAGGTTTTAACATGGTTTCCTCTCTTGTCTCATTTGCCCTCTGGAAGTTGTATTTGGAATGATTGATGCATGTTTGAGCAATTTTTAATCACTTATTTTCAAGATGTTGACGTTCAATTCCTGTTTTCACTTCCATTAGTATTCGCCCACGGCTGTGTATTTATTTCTCCAATTTTACTTTCTTAATCTGTGAGTTTTCTAACATGTAAGTAAGCAGACTTGTCTTTTTTGATGATTATTGCAATTTAAAATGTGCAAATTATAAGAAAGATCCACCAGTGTTTAACTAGATTTAACTTTACAGCAGAAATAAGCACCATAGGTCTTATTTAAAATGTACACTTCCTTCAGAACACCATCTTATCTTATTGAAACTATATAGCCCAGTTATAAATACTAAATATCCTGCGTGAAATGGTGGATCAAAGGTCTGAATGTAATGACAAACTGTCCATAGTCCAGGTTGTACCCACATTTACAGGGATCGGCTCCCAATAATGACCCGCAGCTGTCACAGGACCAGTAAAACTAAATTATTAATGTGTATCTGACTGAAAATAACACTGAAACTTCTCCTTCGGTTATAGACCCAACAAGTCATAAAGAATCCATTGTTGTGGTGAGTACATTTCTGTCGCTTCATATATAGCAAGCGTAAAGCAGTCACAGCACTTTTTGCACCCTCCCACTAAATTCTAGCCACCTGTCAGCACCATTTTTATAGAACCAAATTTTTCACAAGAAAATACTTAAAGGGCAGATTTAAAGGTCCTATATTACACAAAATGTACATTGTGAGCTTTAAGTTGGTCTGTCTTCATCTCCAAAGATAAAAATGCTCTTTTCCACCTTGTGATGTCATGAAGTGGTAGTTTTCAAGTCATCAGCTACTTTTTACTTTTAGTTCAGTAGAGATTAGCAATTCTAGGGCTGAAATTATCCAAATGATTCGAGTGACGTGTGAAAAATATGCAGGATTTTTGTGTTGTGAATGAAACAAAACATTACTCCAAGTTTGTGATGAGGAAAGAACAAGTAAGTTAGAGCAGAAAAGCATCATATTTCCCCTTTAAAGTGTCTGATTTTATGATTGTATTTTGCTTCTAATTAAGGAAAACTTTTATTAATTATATTATAAAAGCAGCCATTTGTTACTGGGCGAATCATATGCTCATTATGGAGGCATTTTGTTGAATGAAAATGATCAGGTAGAGCAACTGCCAAGTACAATAATGAAAGAGACCTGGTCAGACAAGAATCCAGTGGAAACCTCAGCCTATCCCAGATCATTGTTACTTTAATAGGCCATTGACAACATAAGTCAGACTTGAGGCCTATTCATACTTCACAAGGCGTAAGAACTTTGTTTTTGCACCAAAGTCTGGCCAAACAAAATGACGTCATTTTGTTCTTACAGCTCCTGTTCTGCAGCTCCTGCGTCTTGTTCTTGAACCTCTGCTGAGCAGAACTTTGTTTGGCAGATTGTCAGCTCAGTCCGACATCTGCTTTATGTGGTCACACACAGCCAATAAAATACTAGCAAGGCAGAGTTGTAGGTGAAATAAATAAACTCAATTTTACAACATGTAAATCATAAGCACACATAAGCCCTTTTGATCATATAATTTCACTTTGATTTCACTTTCACATTTGTTTACGTCTTACAGAAATGAAACTTACAACCGCAAGGTTAATTTACATAAACTTGCTGAAAAAAACAGCTTTCTTCATTTATGTTGGTCACTTTATTTATGTTGGTACCGTTGACATTTCAGTCACTGTCACGATAATGTTACCAGGTAATGTTGTACTGCAGAGCGAGGGGGCGGGGCTTATCACCTCAACAACAAAAACAAGTTCTTACGTCTTATGAATACGTCTTTGCACATCACATGATGCAATTTTTCAGGTTCTCTCAGTGCAGAGGTTTTTGCCTGAAGTATTCCACATTGTGACTTTAACATTATTTGTGTTGCTTTTATTCAGTCTGAAGTGTTTTGTGAGCTGACTCACCTCTCCCCTGATCTGACCTGTACTTTTTCCTGTGGTGTTGTTTGTATGTCTCCTATACAATAGTCCAGGCAAAGTCATTGATACTTTGCAACTGGTGTCTTCAGCATTCCCTGGAGGTGTGATGCTAACTGTAGGCCCTGCTCTGTCTGAGGCTTTATTAGAATTTAATCTGCACTTTATGTGAACACCAGAAAGAACTGACTAGCAACAGTTTTTTCAGTCACTCTCACCATTTTTGTTGAAAATCAAATACTTTTACATTTATATGATGACGTTATATGATGTCAGAACAGAAAACGCAAAAGTGGCGTCACGTCTTCACTTTTTATTCCAGGTTTTGGGAGGAAATTTGCACAACGTGAGCAGATCTGACCAGAGTTTTGCATCTTGGGCAGTGTAGACAGAAACGCTATGACAGAGTGTGTTTAACTTTTCCACTCTGGAGGCTGATTTCAGATTTTTGCATTTTTAAGCTCCAAAAACACCGTCACCGTCTAAACGATAAAATATTTTGTTGTTTCTATGAACGCCATGAACGATAATATCGACCATAGAACCAGAATATCCATTTTGCGTTGAGTTTTCTTCAAACTTTTCTGACAGCGTTTGCAAATGTGCGCACCGTGTCCCCATAGCAACCCCTCAACATCCCACCATTAGAGATGCATGTAGAACACCCCCAGCGCGGCGTCACTTGCAAAGAATCAATAACTCCTCATAACGCCGAGAGAAGCAGATGGCGAACTCTCACCAGACAAAAGTACCATAAAGCGCTTAACTTAGCAAATCGCCTTTTAAGTGAATTTCAACTTTCCTGAGCCACGAAGCAAAGCACCTGTCACGGCCCATCTTTCACCAAAGCACAGAAATAAAGCCGTAAAGTAAACATCTGCTCCATCGATGAATCAATCCGGTGCGGGTGATTACAATCATCCACAAGTGCCCCATTCCTCAACGCCCATCGCCGGTATTCCCAAACAACATCCCAGCCACAATTAAATAATCAATCAAGCTAATCAATGGCCCGATCAACAGCTGAGTAGACATCTTAAGTCATCCTTTACAGCGAGCATGTGTCTGCGAGCTGTATATGGAGAGAGAGAGGAGGCAGAGTGGGCTTTGGCTCTGAAGTGGCTGGCTTCTCTAAACACTAATCGGATCAGATAGGAGGCGAGCCTTAGAGGGATGTGTTTTTCCAGACGGTTCTGTGCTGGTGTGCATGATGGAGGAGGAGCACCACTTGGCCTTGGTCTCCAGAGTGGATTCCACCAGAGAGCGTAGCATTCAAGGACAGAGAGGGAGTACGCCGGTCCACTTTATGGTCTCATTCTCGGGGCTTTTTTCAGAATTGGAAACGCGTGACTGATGACCTGGGACTTGACTCAGACTAATGAGTGGCTGGGGGTGCAGAATGAGGCATTTTATTTGATTATATTTAAAACTTTGAAACATGCATAATGTCCTTATCACCTTTAAGTTATTTGGGGAACTGATGAAAAACTATGAAAGGATAAAGTGGGTATTTAAAGGAAGTGCATGTACAATTTTGATTAGAAATTTCACTTAACTCTATCCCCAATTACAAGATAAATATATATTCAAATAATACACATGTTCAAAATACAGCTTTTACAGAAAACTAGTCTAATGCTTGTTTACTCTGAATTACAAAGACATATTTATGTTATAATTTGGTGTTTTGGTTCTCGAGAAAATTATCCAATCAGAAAGCAGAATGAGCCTCACAAGTTTCTAATTGTGTTGCGTTTCAATGCGCTGAAATCAATTCAATTCAATTCAATTCAATTTATTTTTGTATAGCCCAAAATCATAACAACAGTTATCTCGGCGGGCTTCACAAAATTGTTAAATTAGCAAACAAAAATGTCAGAGAATGAGCAGAACAAGAAAAATAAATAAAAAATAATAATAATAATTCGTAATGAATTAATAATTCAAAAATACAGAATGTCCAACAATAAGCAGGCAGATGGATAATTGTCCCAGCATCTCCTGTCCTTAGAGCCTCCTTCTTCAGCAAGGAAAAACTCAAAAAAAAAAAAAAAACAGTGGGAAAAAAACGAGAAACCTCGAGGAGAACCACAGTGAAGGAGAGATCCACTCACAGTGGGGAAAAAACGAGAAACCTCGAGGAGAACCACAGTGAAGGAGAGATCCACTCCCATGGACGGACAGGCATAGATGGCCAGGACGAATCCACTGCCAATAAGGTTGTAAATCTGTAGACCAAACCTATTGGCAGAAGGAAACTACTGCCAAACCAATCCAGTTGGTTTAAACCTCTGATCTGAATTCTCACTACCTAAAAACCAGTACATGCAGCCAATCATTAATCAGTGCAATCTCTGGAGGTTCTGAGTGTCACATGAGCCATGACCGGTCCGTATACTGCGAAAAACATGTACTATGTGTCCTCCATGTCCTAGTTTAGCTGTGATTATACCTTTTTAAAACAAAAAAGCACATCACTTGTCCATACAGCTCTTTCCCATTGGCTGTA
>KN508320.1:0-14547 GCA_000787155.1 Scartelaos histophorus | reverse complement strand
CGAGGCCTGTCTGGGAGACCATGTGGCCTGTGCCAGGGCCCTTATAGATGCTGGGGCCAATGTAAGTATCATCACTTCTGCTTCAAGTCATTTTTATCAACAAATATTCATTTACTCTTTGACCAGCTGCTTCATAACAAAGTTCTGTGATCACAGGTGAACGCATCCACGATGGACGGAGTCACGCCGCTGTTTAACGCCTGCTCAGTGGGCAGCGTGACGTGTGCAGAGCTGCTGTTAGAGAACGGAGCCAGACCACAGACTCTGGTGTACCAGCCCTCACCCATACACGAGGCCACGAGTAAAGGTACATCTGTGTGCAGAGGCCACGAGGGCCTATGTGAGACAATGGGGTGTGAGTGAGTTTTGGCTGTGGCTGGACAAGCTGATGGCACAGACTTCCAGCCTCGCTTCAGTCTGCCCCAGATCAGCTGTTGTGGGAATAGTTTATCACCTTCAACAGGGAATGATTGTGCAGATATTTTGTGGATGCACTGATCCAACTTTTTCAGTTTTGATACTTAAAATAGCATATTCCCTGAAACTAAATTCCAAATGTGTTACCTAGATGTTATGTATTCGTCCAGTAATGTCAGAACACACTTATATAAATACTGTATAAAAAGTGGCCCAACTAGAACCAGTAATTTGTCTTATTACATAAGTTTATAGGTCCATTCAAGATATCAGCTCAGTCGATATTTGGAAGCCGATATGCAATCCAGCAAATGTTTCAGGATCTATACATAATGTGTTCTTTTACTTTCTGCTGATATAATATTTGGAAAATAATTAATGGGTTTCAGTTTAACATTATGGGCGCCATTTTGAGAACCACTCAAAAGATTTAACATTCTGTGTCCAGTTCTGAATGGCTACAGCAACAGTCCTAGTTTTTCATCACTCTGGGACTCATGTATTGGCACCAGAATTTACAGAACTATAATGTATTCATCATAATGAATTTTAACATTGTTACGTTATTAATGTACAGCAAAGACATCCATCAATAGTATCATGTAGCCAACATTATGTAATAGTTAAATCCCATAACACACTTCAATTAGCATTATCTCCTGTGGCCTACATTGCCTGTGTGATTACAGCCTCCTTGACTTTGAGTGCAACGAGAGTCGATTCTCACTAATCCCGTACGACCTCAGACTGCAGCTCTCACCGTGCTCTCTGTGTGATTGGCTCATCAGTGTCATTCCTCAGGACATTACGGCTGTGTGGAGGCCCTGGTGACGTGGGGGGCGGACGTGGACATGGACATCCCTCACTTGGGCACGGCGCTGTACACGGCCTGCATGTGCCAGGAGCTGGAGTGTGCCCGCAAACTGCTCAGGGAAGGTCAGACCACCACACACACACACCAGAAAACATGCTAATGATGCACAGAAATGGAGATACTTTTTGTACTGCTCAGTGTGGGTATTTTCATTATTTTAATATTATGAAAAATTGACTTTATATCATATTTCCCTCATCAAAAACATGCCCGAGAAGGGTTTATGCCATCCATGCTTGTTTGAGTAATCTAGTGATCTCTCCTGGGCCCTTTTCAGACCCTCGTTGTGGTGACCAGTACAATCCTATTCAAATCAGCCCACAAGCAAACAACACCCATGATCCCACATTAATTTTACATAAATATACAAGAGCGGAATACAAAACAGTACACTACAAACCTGACGCGATGTGCAGAAGTTTCATCGCCCGGGGAGTAAATCAGTGTAGGATCGCCATTGGGTTATTGCCTCTAGAAGGAAAAAAAAAAGGTTTGTTTTAGACTGGGGAATGTGGGGACCATGATCATCTGTTTTAATAAGAAACATGTTATGAATTCTAGATATGTTTATTATTTGGCCTCTACAGATAGACATATATTTGTAAACCAAACCACCCGCAGAGGCTTTTTTTTTTAGATACATATACTGTATGATAATGTATAACAAAATAGCAATGGACAAAAAATACAAAACTCTGCTGCTGTCATTTTGTTTAACTCTATTTCTGCATTTATTTATCAGGGTTCAAGGTTACCAAATACTTCACCCTGATGGAAAAATAACATTTGCAATAACACAATCTACAGGACATGTCCGTATTATGGATGTCGCTGCTCTATAAACAGGAATGGCGATCACATTACAAATTACAGACTGTATTGTATTGGTTTTGTAAGAATAATTTTGTCCGGTCTCTTGGAAACTAAATAGAAAATCTGCAGAGTCAGACACTGAATACATAAATATATCATATAATTGAAAAAAAACTCAACCCACATAGTATTGCCGCAATCCTGAAATTTAACTTAATTTCAATACTAAAGAAGGGGCTCAATACTGATTCAGATACTTCAACCGTAATACTTTTTCTTTTAATTCATTTTGTGAAGTTTTAAGACACCATACAGTGACAAATACAAAGCAACAAATAAATAAATAAATAAAATAAAATAATAAAAATAAATTGATAATACTGCCACTGCCACAAGTTTTAAGTAAATTAATACTAAATAATACATCCGTTTGTGTGCACATATTAAACATCTACAACACTGTTGGTGAATCAGGGCGACAATCAACACCAAAACCAATACCAAAAATGCACCCATCCCATGTGCACCAATGCTGAAGGACAATCACACAGATGGATCAGAACACCGACCCTGCCCAAATGGCCTTTTTTTTTTTTTTTAACTTTACTTTTTACAAATTTTAATGTGTTGGTTTTATTGTAAAAATATTCTGAAGAGGTCAAATATTGTCCCATTTATGTGTTGTTCTTTTGTTTGTTTTCATAAGTATCAGTACCTCAAATTAGTATGTATAGTTTGTTTTGATTTTTAGTGTTAGTAATGATTAGAATCTGGATATTGATACTTTGGACATTTTGACCTGTGCAGACTACACATGTTGTGGGTCTTCCTGACAGGTGCAAACGTGCAGAAGGGCAGGTGCCAGGACTCGCCCTTACATGCAGCTGCAGAGAAGGACTGCACTCCGGTGGTCAAACTCCTGCTGGACTTTGGTGCCGACATAAATGCCAGGAACACAGAGTACCAGAGGCCTGTGGATGTGGCCCCTCCCAGCAGCCTGACCGAGGGCTTCCTGCTGCTCTATGAAGGTACAGACAGACATTTTTTGTACTTAACCTTTGAAAGCAGCGGAGAACAGGCAGTGAGACAGAGGATGAGATTCCATGCTCCGTTTCATGGAAGTTTGATTTCAGTTTGAGTCAGGACAGTAACAGCCCTCAGGATAAAGGTGCCCCTCCTCCTCTGAGCCCTGCAGTCTGGTCACCGCAGCTGATGTCCAAACAGAAGTCTGATGAATTGTGGGAACGTGGGTGTAATGAGTCCTGGATGATCTCTGTGCCTCTCCTCACACAGGAGGACAGAGCTCTTACAGGGAGTCCACTGATTTTGGACTTAAAACAGGGTTCCCACAGTCATGGAAATTCTGGAAAAGTCACGGAAATTGAAAATGTAATTTTCCAGGTCTGGAAAAGTCATGGAATTTTGTAAATTCAATGAAAGTTTTGGAAAAGTAATGGAATTTTAGTATGTCTTTCACACAACTACAGTGTTCTGTTAAGTTCTCATTAGGATATTTTGATTTTTTCCAATTATTTTCACATGTCTCCGATACTGGTGAACCCCCCACCACCTCGACTAACAAATATTCTGCGGGGAATGCTGCAGGACAAGACACAATAAGGTCTTTTGTTTAAAAGAAACTCTAGTAAATGCATTGACTTTATTTTGAATGCTAAAAAAACAATAATACTAATAAAAAAATTAATTCATTTAGCCCTAAAAGTAAAGCTAAATTCTATGCATGTAGGTGCCATAAAATCATGGAAAATTCACTTTAGATTATGAAAAAGTCATGGTAAAGTATTGAAATTTTGCCAGTCAGCAGACACAGGAGGCAGTGAGAGTCTCGGTCAATGAGCTGTAGACATGATATAATGGCTGAGTTTGAAGTGGTTAAGCTCCACAATAATGATAATAAAGATCATACAATATAATTTTCATCACAGAATAATAGTAGTTTCCATATGGTCTAATGTCTGTTTCTGTGTCCTCAGCCACCCCACGCCTGCTCAGCCAGATGTGCCGTCAGTGTATCCGGGGCTGTGTGGGGCGGGACCGGCTGCACCTCCTGTCTCACCTGCCCCTCCCCAGTCGACTGCAGCGGTACCTGCAGTACCAGTGACGCCCACGGCCTCCTGCCCCGCCCCTTCAAACTGTCCTGCTGCCCTCCTGCTTCTGTGGACTTGCTCCTGTTGAGCCGCTGAGCCTCTGCAGTGATAAATGTGCTGTTCTGTTCTAATGTGCTCATGTTGCAAACGCGTACAAGGAGCTAAAGTTAACGAAAGTCCACTCTGATGCTGCTTTTATAACTGGTAATGTAGTAGCACTGTCCAGGTTGTTAAATGAACCTAATTGGATCCTCATTTTGGCTGATTTTGAGCACTTTCCTACTTTTTGTTACTTTATCTTTACTGTAATAGTCTGGTGATTGTTTTGACGACTTGACACTTGGAATGCCCGATGTTTATCTCGGAGATCACGTCAATCCGAGTTTTGACCTCTGAGTTGGGACTGGAACGCCGTGTAAATAAGACTTTTGTTCATCACTCAAAGTATGGCTGCAAAAGAGATCATTTATCTGTAAAAACAAACTAAATTAGTTTTAACTGGTAAAGATTTACCACTTGTGCCTTCATTGTTAGACTTGATTTAAGGCGTTTCAAACTGGTTTTCTTAAACATGTTTTCAGGTAAATGTACTACTTTATTACATATACATATCACTGTCAAAAGGTGCACTATGGCGTTTTTTCTGGTCAGTCTCATGGAAATGTCATCACGTTGCCTGAAATGCTGCACAGTACGGCTTTAAACTCATGTATTTTGTATTTATTCAAGTGTTTTTATTGCCAAAAGACAGAAATATCATAGCAATGCAAGTACTTGATCCACCATTAAAGTAAGTGTGCTTTCAAGTCATTTTAAGTCATGTAAATATCCATTTTTTGCTGTGTATCGAGGTTATTTAAAACATGAGGTTATATAAAAAGATATAGCCTAGTATTTCGAGCACTTAGGTAAATGTCTGTAATTATGCACTTTGACACGACAGGTTATAGCACAGCGTGTCTGCACCGTCATACCATGTTTTGTTAGAAACTTTTTGTGAATGTATATAAAATAAAACAATGTTATCAGCAATTTCTGTGTCTTATTTTGTCAAAATAGTTATTCCAATAGGCCACTTTGGTGGAATCACGTTATTACTACACAGTTTTACATCACTCTGTGTCTTGTTTATAAAATGTGCTACAAATAAATTTAGACTGGATTGAATTACTATAGACCTACTAAAATTAAATGTTTGCAAAAGCCACAAATGATCAAGAAATGACAGATTATATACAGTGATTAACAAACTGATTAGACACAGTATAAGGTGTTTCCACTGTTGCCATAATTTAACAGTATTTCTGTTTACTAAAATATCTTTTTATGTTTCTATAATGGTTAATCAGTCGGTATATGCCAGATCTTTTTATCAAAACAACATATTTAATGCTAAAATGCTAAACTAATGTTGCTATCCATCAATTTCCAAGTTTAATGTTTTCCAAAAATGACACCAAAGTCTCATCCAAATCAAGCCTCTGGGAACAGTTAGAAACTTTGCAAAATTATATAAAAACAATGCAGCAAGAAAACATTGACATTTTTTATTACTATTTGTCAACAAGGACTATTTTGTTATTCCAGTTGGTTATTTTTTTATGAATGAAATCATAGTTTTTGATATACTACTATGAAGTTATTAATGTTTTCCTGTTTTTCTGGTATAACACATTTGTTAAGCACTGCAGTTTAACCTCAACTTAATCAGCTCAGTATTTGCTCGATGCAGCACTCCGCTTCAGCCTCTAGATGGCGCCACATCACCGCCTGATTGAAGACCAGGGGTTGCCATGGGAGATCACAACACTGCGTAAACTAGCGCGCAAAACCGTGCCCAAAACACGAGCCGTATCGTCTAAATGCAGCCCCAGAGCATATTAAGTGAGTGAAATGGTGTTTATTTGTCTGTTTTAAACTCCAGGTCAGAATGTCTTTGCCCCCCGTGAGGACAGGCCTGCCCAGGGAAGTGCTCCAGTGGATCCTGAACCTCCAGCTGTCCTTCTGCCCCAGGAACGTGCGCAGGTAACAGGCTAACATTAGGACAGTGACTTTAAATAACATTTACGTGGACTCTAATCTAATCCCGGTCTTAAATGTATCGCTGGTATAAATAAATAGAGGCCCATAAAGTCTATAGGTCACAGAGTGCGTTTACGTGCGCTCAGAGAAACCAGGATTCTCACGCCTCTGTGCGCATGCGATAAAACTATATGGATATTTACTTTTTTTTTTGATAATTATGGTAAAGATATGGCAAGAAGCTAAAATAGGGTGACCAGATCTTCCTATTTACCCTTGACAGTCACAATTTTGAGCCCTGTGTCCCCCTGTCCCAACAGAGTTATTCAAAAACATTGATTTATGCCAGTTTTATACAAAAAATCTCCAAGTTTTCCCTATTTTTAACCAATTTGATCCTTGCCGACTATAAAAAAGAAGCGTAAATTGTCACTAGTTAATGTAAAATACAGAAAAGCTGCTTCAAAATGACAAAAACGCAAAGAAAATGTGACTACACTGACTCACATTTTAGGCATTTCATTCATTTTAGTCAACATTTTTCCTTCCCTCATTTCACAATTTTTCTTTTTTTTTTCTTTTTCTGTAAATCAGGTTAACTTAAGGTTTCTAACAATAAAAAAGGAGACAGAGATTCAGGTGTGAACATGTCATAGCTTCAGTAAAAGTTTTAACAGTAGAAAAATACAACACAGTGTCAGTTTGGCCGCTTTATTTTGTTTATAAATGTAAAATATTATTACTTAAAAGGTCCCGTTTGGACTTTCGGTCGTTTTGGTAAAGTAACAGCGCGTCTGGGTCTCAAAAATCTGTTATTTAAATCAGTTTTCCTTATTTATTTTTTTTGAGTAACTGAAACGTATTTGGCAGTGTTGGCTAATGCTAATGCTAATGCTAATGCAGTCGCCATGGTAACTGCCGCACATTTCACCGCAGACACACATGCAGAATATGTACTTTTCCTCTTCCAGAGATTTCTCCAACGGTTACCTGGTTGCAGACATCTTCTCCCGGTATTACCCCAAACACTTTCTGCTGTATTCGTATAAAAACGGAGCAGCTTTGACCATCAAACAGGAAAACTGGAGACATATGCAGAAGGTGGGCACAAAAAACAGGAAATGCTTCGTTAAATGTAAAAAAAAAAAAACGTATTTAACTTACTTTTTATTTCTCAGTTCTTGCAGAAACTCAACATAAACTTGTCTCAGGATTTGATAAACGGAACAATGCACTTGGAAAAAGGAGCTGCCGAGAAACTGTTGACAGAAATATACCGCGTTTTGACTCAGCAAAAGTGACACAAATCAAGCATTTTTGGTTTTTCACAAATGACGTCGCATGTTTATGAAAATCTCACAAATTCTGACTTTTTAAAAATATTGTTATTTTTTATTTATTTTTTATTCTTACTTGAGTAGAAGTTGTAGTTCCTCTTCCCGCTGTAAGTGACAAAACAAGCGACGAAAGCTTTTTTTTTATGATATTCTTTTTATTTTTAATTAGACACAATCAATTGAATTTAATCAATTTTACATAAACTTAACATAAAAAAAAAAAAATCTCAAGGTCACAAGTGACAAAAGTTTTATGTTAAAGTATAAAATTATTTAAACATTTGTATGTAGGCCGTTCGTTCCTTTTTTTTTTTTCAAATTTTTATTCCTATTTTTTATGCATTATTTTATGTTTTGGCTTTAAAGTTAAATTCACTTCAAATTATAAATTAAATGTTATGCACCAACTGTTTAAGCTCATTTTACGTGATACTTTTTTGCTCTTACTTGAGTCTTACTTGGACGACTTTGTACTACTACTACTACTACTACTACTACTACTACTACTACTACTAATAATAATAATAATAATAATAATAATAATAATAAATTTATTTATTAGGCGTCTTATACAACAATATAAACAAACCACGATTTAACCAAATTAACAATTTGTTTGCAGTCCAGATGTCGGGAGTGTCCTGGACGCTGCCCAGTCTGACCCGAGCTCAGCCACAGAGACGAAAAAGGAGAAAATACACAACACCGAGCACCAGGAGAAAACACACAACACCGGTGAGACACAAACTGGACCAAGATCTGCAAAATAAAACTTCAGTTGTTTAAGTTCAGTTGTAAAGCAGAATTGATACACAAAGTTCCTTATCACTGAGTCGTTTTTTCTTACACTCCAGTACTTGATGTTTTCCTTGTATTTGAGCAAAATTTGCACAGATATAGCGTATATGCAGCTCTTGAGGTCAAATTAAGTCAACCGTACACGGTCGCCATCTAACCAAGATCAGGAGGTGAGCTGTTAGCATAACAGTTGTTGTTATCTTGTAAACTCTGTAAACTGTAAAATCTGAAATTTCTGAAAAAAACGCTTGTAAACTCATCACAGTGAACTGAACACGTAAGATAAGGGAGGAATGACTTTGGACCACTGCAAAAACTAGTTGAAACCGTTTAAAATGAAATAGTTCTCATTTTCACATCTTTAAAACAATAAAATCAGGTACAGTGTCTTTTAAGGAATGACTTTGGACCACTGCAAAAACTAGTTGAAACCGTTTAAAATGAAATAGTTCTCATTTTCACATCTTTAAAACAATAAAATCAGGTACAGTGTCTTTTAAGGAATGACTTTGGACCACTGTAAACTGTTTAAAATGAGCTAGATCTGATTTTCTCCTTTTTAAAACCTTAAGAAAAAAATATCTTTCATATGTAATATAACTGTTTTGGGTCTTGATTTGGACATCTTAGTGGAGCTGAGACCTGCTTCACTGTTAAAAATGAATAATATACTAGAAAACTAACAAAAAAATCACTAAAAAATGATTTATGCATCAGTTGTTCATTCCCTGAACTCTAATTTACACTTTTCTTGTTTTTGCAGATCGGTTTTCATCATCAGTTCCAGCTTCTGTTCCCTTTAAGGAGATCAAAGTGCACCAACCCATCAGACGCTACATTCAGCAGTAAAACCACAGCGACCTCATGTTAGTCACTCATTATGCTCCAAACAGACACAAGGGGGCGCCACTGTAGAGTTCTGTGCGATGAGGTATTCTGCAAATCATAGGAAGACAGGTTTTCAAAATCAAAAAATGGGAAAATCACGGTTTTAGTATTAAAATTGTGAAACAAGTGCAAAATGAAGGAAAATTGGCGAGTATAGTCACATTTTCTTTGTGTTTTGGTGATTTTTAAGCAGTTTTTCAGTATTTTACCTCAACGAGTGACAGTCTATGCGTCTCTTTACTGTTGGAAAGTGTCAAATTGGTCAAAAATAGGGACCTTTCTTGTATAAAACTGGGAAAAATCTGTGGTTTTCATTAAATCTGCTGGGACAGGGGACACAAGGCTCAAAATTGGGCCTGTCCCGGGTAAATAGGGACGTCTGCTCACAGAACAAATCATGACTGAGCTGTTTTCTGTTCACACACAGACAGATAAGAGACCAGCTGTGTAACGCACTAATCACGTATTAAGCTGAAAAATATGATCAATTGTATTCGCTATGTCAAAAAATCTATAGTATTACATCTACTTAGACATGGTAGCGGTGTTTCTGGATGGATCACTTTGAGTTATTATTGAGCATTATTGATTCAACATATTGACTTGTTAATGTAAATAATTGATTAGAGTCGTTAATGCGCTTCGACATGTGGCCTAAATGTGCTACTGGTGTTTCATTTATTTATTTTTTGCCATTTTTGCCAGATCAAGTGAATTAAAACTGTACATTTTCTCTCTGTATCGATACTTTGCAGCTGACGTCATCAACATTCCCTGGAGTTGCGATGCTAACTGTAGGCACTGCCCTGTCTGAAGCTACGTGACTCAACTCTGGGCTTTGTTTTAACACAAGAGAAGTAAAGAAGAGACGTGAGGAGATGTGCCGTTTAAATCCATTTAGTATTTTTTTCTTCAGTTTTCCGCTTTTATGGCTGTGTCTGATCATGTGTGCGTTGTGTCGCCGTGGTAACTGCAGAAACGTTCCACAACAGACAACCATGTAGAGCATCCTCAATGTCCTGTCACTGCAACACAGTTTTCAACAGACACATTTTAAAATTTAGCTTTAAAATTGAACTTTTTTTAATATTTACAATGTTACATATGAATAAATTTATGGTTAAAAATTAAACAAAAAAACAACCTTAACATTTTTTTATTTTCTAAAGCATGGTTGTTATAAGGAAAATTTTAGGGAGCAGGAGCAGGAGTAGGACATGTAGAGATTGAGCAAACTTATTCTTTTGGTGCTCTTCAGTGTAGGGAGCAGTGTCAGATACAAAGCTGAAAAAACTGAGGCACTCAAAAACTACAAAATGATTAAAAGGCTTTAATACGACACGGCAACATTTTAATTCTATTTGCCGTGTCGTATTAAAGGCTTTTAATCATTTTGTACTTTTTGAGTGCCTCAGTTTTTATGGTTGTTATAAGTTCTGTGTAATTTTAGCATAATATTGAAATATGAAAACATGATATTTGAAAAAAATGGACACACTCGGACAATATTTGTTCAGAAAATATGCCAAAAAATAAAAAAATAAATCAGATTAGATTTAGAGATTTTAATATTAAAGAAGTGAGACATTTTAACACTTTAAGTACAAAAAACACGCAGAATAACTCATGATTTCTGAAAAAATGATTTGTTTCCATGGAGGTCAGAGGTACTACAGGTATGTGGGGAATTATGAAATTTTTATCTTTTTAACTGAAGAAATTGTAATTGGACACACGTCACGTCATTGAGCCACATACACCAACCTGTAACTGTGTCATTCAGTGTGATCTTACTCTATTCACTCTTATTTTAACTGTAATATTCAACACAATCCCTGAAAAACCCCGTATGGACCAGTGTGGTGTTGAATCGCTTTGAGAAGATCATGTACGGCGTATATGTTCCTATAAACACTATATATCTTGTGATAACAGTCTCACGCCCCGGCCTCCTTAATCTCCGCCTCTCGTCCCTCGTGGGCGCAGTAACAGCACCCGCGGGTGCTCTGCCGGCACCGGATAACCACACCACCCATCACCGCGGCACCCGGGGGCAGATAAGTGAACGATCACATTTCTCAGACGTTTTACTGCCCCCGATGGGCCCTCAGAGCACACGTCAGGGAAACACTCACATATGTATTCACACAGTCGCACGGGGGGTGAAGTGTCTTGCCCAAGGACACAGCAGTAGTGATTATAAACAGGGTAATACACTTCTAGGGGGTAGTAGCATATTTAGCTATATTTGCCAAAAAACAATGTAAGTTTCAATTTCATTTTTTAAAGTTTCCTCTTTTTGAGTTTCCTCCCCTCCCTTTGCTCTCCGTGCTAAGTCACTCCCCCTTCAGAGCCCTGTTATAACACAATCATGCGCCCGCTAATGAAACTACTGCACATTTAAGGCCGAGTATCATTAAGAAGTTTCTGCCACGATAGGATACACACCTCGATACAGTGATCATTTGATCCGATATATTTCAAGTCAATTCGATACGGTTCAATAAAAAACGTAAAGGTTAAATCAAGGCTCTGATACTAAAAGTCTTTGTTAAATCGTTTCAATCCTCAAAACAGTGAAAATGTCCAATGTGTCGCATAAACGAGCTTCCTTCCTCTGAACAAGTAAGACTGCAACAAAATAATTTAGTAAAATATACCAAAAAATACTCAGCAGTCCACGTCCACGATATCAATACTGTATCATCACATTAAACCACACCGTATATTAGTATTTTAATATTTTTGCACATCACATCAGGTTTGTCAAGTTGTAGCGTGTTGTTGTATCCTGTTTTGTACATTTATGATAGATCTTCCTGCTAACCGTAAAGAGGGTTTGAAAAAGACCCAGGAAAGATCACTAGATTACTCAGACATGCCTGGATGACATAAGGCTGTTTTTAATGAGGGAATAACGTGGTAGAAAACTGAAAAAGTCGATTTTCCATACCAGCTTTAATACAGACGGGGCCTAACTAGATTTAATATTGTAAAAAGGCTGATTTTCCTTAAAATACAGTCAGTTCTTTGGTTCTAGTTATTAATAAAAATAATCAGGCTTGTTGGACACAAGAAATGAACACACTGCTGGCCCATGGACTGTGGCAAAACCCCATTTGGACAAAGAACAGTAAAATAGAATAATATACTGTTATTTGAAAAAGGAAATGTTAAGGCCGGGGTGTAGGGGTGTTTTGGGGGTTTCAAAAAAAAAAAAAGTTTAAAAAATAGAAAACAAAAGAAAGTATGTAAATTCAAATCTGATCCGACAGCCCTAAAAAGAGAAAAATCCCACACACCGTCTTGCAAAATGTGAAAACTTATGACATGTAACGTTTCAGCACTAGGTCTTCATCAGGCAAATATCTGTAATAATATAATATGGTGTAAAGGATTTTTTCATGAAAACAGTGGATTAAGAAACTCTACTACACACAACAACCACTTATTTTAATTAATTTATTGTTTTTTTAATAGGTTTTGTTTTGTTATGTTTTGTTGCTAATGTGCAGGGTATTCATTCCCTCAAAAAATGACCAAATTATTAAAAAAAAAAAAAAAAAAAGAAAAATGATCAAGCTCAATATTTGTGAATTTAAGATTTGTGAAGATAATTTTCCTTAAAATACAGTAAATTCTTGATGATCGGGCTTGTTGGACACAAAAAATTAACATATTGTTGGCCCATGGACTGTGGCAAAACCCCATTTGGACAAAGCACAGTGTAATAGAATAATATACTGTTATTTGAAAAGGAAAAGGGAAAAAAAAGAAAAGTAAATCTGAATCTGTACGTAAATCTAAAAACACACAAGCAAACTCTGGATTAAGAAACTCTGTACTTTTATGTTTTGTTATGTCTTGTTATGTTTTGTTGCTAATGTGCTGGGTATTCATCCCCTCAAAAAATGACCAAACTATTTAAAAAAAATAAGATAAAAGACCAGGCTCAACATCTGCCTTTTGAAATTTTCACGGCAAAGTACAAAATTATCAATAGGATAAACTGTTGCTTGCCCTCGTCTGTAAGTATGACAGAGTTACATTCGAGAAACCGAAAACCACTTATTGTCAGCAGTGGGAATTGGACCACAAACCACTGTTAGCCACACAACCGTTAGCCATGTGTCGCGCGCAGATAACGGCACATTTTAAATCGTCCACGTGACAAAAGACGTTTAAGTAATCTTGTAAAACGGAGCGAACCCGCGCGTTTCTACGTTTCTGTTTACGACACGTGGTGATGATCTATGACCGGGCCATATCTGGGGCCCAGTTTCCGTGGCAACAACAAGCCCATCCTGGAGCATCACCAAGAGGGACGTGATAATGAGCTTACAGTGAGCCTCTTGGACGAGCCTGTACTGAGCCACATACTGCACAGATTAGGAAGGAAATCTGTCTCGGCCAAAGAATTATACCACAAAGGCTTTTTTTTTTCTCTTTTTTTTCTGTGTTTTTGTGCAGATTTGAGATTTGAGAAGTTAAAGCCTTTGAATGCATCAGTGCCAAAACATTACATCGCTATTTTTAATCTTTGCATCATTTAGATTTTGAGCTTGACATAAAATTAACTGCGATACAAAACTTAAAGCAGAGTTGTGCAATTTTTTATTTTTTTTTTTACATGGGGCGACATGAGAAACAGAAAATACTGTGCAGGGTCAATTCTGCATAATATTAATTGTATTATAAAAAGCAGTAAATAGCAGTGTTTTGATATAACTAAGCAATGAAAAAGTGAGGTTCCCTTACAAAAAATGTCAGAAAAATCACCTCGAAAATAAAAGCAATGCAGCTAAAGCCGTGTGTGAGGTAAAGTTATAAAAAAATATTTGTCCCAGGAGCTGCACACTGCCCAGGTTTGATTTAAAGGAATAATGTGTAAGGTTCTGGTTTGATTCCATGGACACAGAAAATTAAAACTATACTCTGTATGTCCTTGACTGAAATAGATACGTTTATGCTGTGGAAAATTATAGCCAAGGGAACAACATTTCCATGGAAACAAGGAGGAGATCAGGTCTGTGGAGATGCAAGCCTCCTCACTCAAACACAGCCAAAGTTAAACCCGCAAGCAGTGATAAACGGCTCTGAACATAACCTTAAAGCTAAACCTACTTATAACTCTAACTCCTAAGATAAATTTCAGCACAATCAGACTAAGCATGTGCGAACGACAGACTCAGCATTTAAAAAAATTCAGTCCAGGATTCTTCTTCTGGTTTGTTGGGGACGTGGCCATAGTATATTTTTTTTGTAATCAAAATATGTTTATTGTTTTCAA
>JACN01045859.1:0-10384 GCA_000787155.1 Scartelaos histophorus | reverse complement strand
TTACGCCATAGTGTGGAATATTATAGCGAAACATTACCTATATCTTGTAATCTTTGTGTAAATTATTGATCTGCTTTCTTGCGCGTACGTTTATAATCATTTTCTGTATAATAATTTGTAAAAAAATAAGAAAATATGAGTCAGGTTTGTCCAATCAGAGTGAAGAAAAACTTTAATTTAGGTATTTCTGATTAAAAAGTTACATATTGTGGCTTTAAAGTCTTAAGCAAATGTCATTTTTTCGCAGTATTTTGGCAGCTGTGGTTTAAAAGTTTGGGAACCGTTCGATCAGTTTACACATAATTTGGGAGTTGGCCGACGTCTTTATTATTGGGAACCGTTCGATCAGTTTACACATAATTTGGGAGTTGGCCGACGTCTTTATTAGAAATCCACTTAAATACACAATGGGACTTTATTTTCAAAGCAAATTCATTTTACCGAACTTCCCGAGGTGCTTCTTGTTTGCGTGTTTTAACATGTTTACCCCAAATTACTTAATTTGACTTAATCTTTTGTCAACTCTGCCATTTTCAGAGGATTTAAATGCACTTACAGTAAATTTGTTTTGAATAAGTTTTTTTTTTAATCTCAAATGCCACAGTGAGTTCAATAATGTCTGTACCAAACCTGTTTTTTGTTGTTTCCTGAATAATTTCCATGAAAAAGAAGAAAACATCTTCCATTGAGCTTATTTACTATAGAAAAATGAGTTAAAGTTGTGTTTTTTTGTAGATTTTGTGTTAAAATGTTCATCTTTTGTGTCATATTAGAACCCAAACCACAATCTACCCAATTTAGAGGCACTTTTTGGCATTTTTTTAAGAAATATAGTCTAAATATTCTTCAAGATGCACTATGTAACTTTTCTAGTGAAGGAATTGCATCGCTAATGTTCCACAGTAGTGCATTAAACTCTAAATATCTCTCTTGCGTTTATTAAATTTAGGTTTTATCGCTCACAAACACTTTCAAAAACATGGACTTCTTACTGTGAGTTGGGCTCCACATCCCACAGATCTGATGCGTAATGTCGCCCGGTGGCATCACACTCGTCGCCATGGAGATAGACTTATTTAATGCCACAAGAGACAAGATCCTCCACCAGAAAATCTACATCATGCAGCTTTATTTATTGTACGATAACACTTCAGTTCAGGGAGCACATATTAACAGCTAACAAAGTGGTAATTATCTGTTACTTAGCTATTAGTTAGTATTAATCAAACACTTATCAATGCTTATTAAGATGTCAGTGAATTCACAAAAACATCTATTGTGATCTCCACCAGTTTAATGGGAAAAAATAGACAAAAATGCATTGAAAAAATACATGAATAAATACATTCTAACAAAGATGCAATTAAGCTTATTATGCATTTTACTATTAACTAACTATGAAAATGTAAATGAATTCGATATCACGATATTTTTGGTTGTTGCATTGTGTCGTCATGGTAACTGCTGAATGTTTTGCCATAGACATACAGAAAGAAAACACTCAGCATTTTTTCTTTTGGAATCGCAATCAAATCAAAATCACAATTTAAATTTACGCAATTAGCAAATCTCAAAGTCTGACGTTTTTTAAGTTACTTAATTTCCTCTTCAAAACAGAAAATTTTGTTTTATCGACAGACCAACAAAACTAACCCTGTACTGTTCTGTTGTGTGTTCATTTTGTGAGTTATTTTTCCAGTGTTTCCTGAACTTTGAACAAAATGCCAATATTAAAACTTGATTCCTGTAAATATTTTCCTTTGCTGATTGAATGTAGAATGGGAAAAAATAGACAAAAATGCATTGAAAGGACTTAAATAAATTCTAACAAAGATGCAATTAAGCTTATTATGCATTTTACTATTAACTAACTATGAATATGTAAAGTTTTATCAATTCTATTTATTCATGAGGAGACTGGTTGATAGAAACAATATTACGATATTATCTATTGTGATCTCCACCAGTTTAATGGGAAAAAATAGACAAAAATGCATTGAAAAAATACATGAATAAATAAATTCTAACAAAGATGCAATTAAGCTTATTATGCATTTTACTATTAACTAACTATGAATACGTAAATGAATACGATATCACCATATTTTTGGTTGTTACACCCGTAGCATTGTGTCGTCATGGTAACTGCAGAAATGTTTTGCCATAGACATACAGAAAGAAAACACTCAGCATTTTTTCTTTTTGAATCGCAATCAAATCAAAATCACAATTTAAATTCACGCAATTAGCAAATCTCAAAGTTTGCCGTTTTTTAAGTTACATCATTTCCTCCTCAAAACACAAAATTTAGTTTTATCGACGGACCAACAAAGCTAAATCTGTACTTTGGTGGTTCTGTTCTGTTGTGTGTTCATTTTGTGAGTTATTTCCAGTGTTTGTCCATTTTTACAATTCAGAACTTTGAACAAAATGCCAATATTAAAACTCGATTCCCGTAACTATTTTCCTTTGCTGATTGAAATTCTAACAAAGATGCAATTAAGCTTATCATGCATTTTACTATTAACTAACTATGAAAATGTAACGTTTTACCAATTCTACTTATTCATGAGGAGACTGGTTGATAAAAGGTAGTGTGAGCTTTGATTGTTTGACTTGGTTTCAGTATTTTTCATCATATTTTTACAAATGTAATAGTTTCGTAGTTTTGTTTCTATCCTTAACTGAGAATCTCCTATAAGACTCCCGCTCCAGGTGCCTGTATTAACGGTAACTTTCCATACGTTGAACTGGAGCAGTTTGAACTATAGCCCGTGGCCTGTAGCGCTCTTCTTCGTCATGAGTGTTTCTCAGGGCAGGGGCAGGTGTGGACCTGCCGCCCGACAGGCTCAGTCTAACCTTTGTGTCACTCATCACAATGTGACGGGAGCTTTACCCAAGAAGATTTATCCACAAACTCTGTAAACCCATTTGAGAATGTGTAAGATCGTTGTTAAAGCTGCATTGTGCAACTTTTCTGGAGTATCACCTGCTCATCTGGAGTCTGTCACCTGCTCGTCTCCATGGAGATGTTAATGCTTTTCTTCAAATGTTCCATAGTATGACTTTAAACATATCCATGTCCAGGATTTATTAATTTTTGGTGTTTTTAATGCTCAAAAATACAAAAATTCTCTGTGAATAGGCTCGCCTCTCCACAGATCTGACCTGTAATAGAAAAGAAAAAACGGTTTAATCTTTACCGTGAAACATTCCTGCAGGATTCCATGGAAACGGAAAGTTAAAATCCTATTTCAGAACATTCTCCATGGAGATAGTTCTGTTTTATGCCACACTGTGGATTATTACAGCCAAAGGAACGACATCTCCATGGAAACAAGCGTAGAAAACATGCTTTTATTTTATTTGTTGGTTAAAAAGTTACATACTGTGGCTTTAATTTGCACAGGAAAAACGAGACTGAACTTTTTTTGGTTCAAACGTTACCAAAACTCAGCAGATGAAGCGTGATTAAAATGATATTCAAGACAATATGCAAATGAAGAGAAGTTGTTTTAGTTGCAATTTATATTTTAAGAGATAAACTGCTTTTTTGTGGCACAGAATTGACCCTTTAAAATCTTATGTCATCAAATTTTGAGGCAAAATGAAGCAAATATAATAAATTCGTAATGATTAACTAATGAGCTAATCTAAATGCTAATGAGTTTATGAAATTAAACCAAAAAATAAGCTTCAATTTTGAATTTACTTTGCTTCTCTGTTAAAAAGGATGGAAATAGTACAGTTTTCTAACTTTAAAGTAGTATTCGCGCTCACAAAAAGTAAAATTTAGGATGAAATGTGTAATATATCTGTAGATGAAGTGAAAAACTGTCAATATTTCTGTGAGGGTTTGTCCAGTAAAAGTGGATTTTGCCTTTGTAAAAAACTGGGCTCTGAATCATTCCCGTGGATCTGAGAGGTTTTCGTTTTCCAAATTGTCCTTGATTTTTCATAATTTGTGATATTCCGAAATGAATCAAAGTTTTCCATTTAAAATCACATCACGTTCCACTTCACTTTTACCTCCTTTCTGGAATTTTTTACGATTTTTCAGAGGGTTTTTTAGCTACATGTTTTTCCATATTGTGATAAAAACATTCTTAGATTCAGGATTTTCTCTTTTCTTCCAAACCCGACTCAAAAATCGAAGTGTTCGCTCTTATCTGTTTCTACTTGTACCTGCGCCAGACTCGGGGGCGGGCTCACATCTGCAAAGCTGCGTGCTGATTGGTCGATCTCTCTGCTGAGATACAACGTGAGACGCGCTCGAAGCTGCTTTTCTCGTTTTTAAAATTCTGTGAAACTCCAAACACGATTGTAATCTGTCGTTAAGCAGAACTACCCAGACAAATGAGTGTACTATGATATGAAACTGAATATATTTGAATATTTAAGGTTTTATATCACATCAAATACAGACGTGGAGTTGGGTTTTAATATCGTCCCTTTAATAATTATTTTCTTTGGTTGATACAGGTGGATTAAACTGTTGTCATTGTCTGTGTACTTTTATATTATGCTTTTACAAACCAGTTATTCTTGGCATTAAAGGTGGTTTCGCAGCCTATTTTTGACTGTGATGGATCTGATGGTTACGAGCGCTGTGCCAGGGCCAAATACAGTGAAGCTTCTGGGACTGGGGCCAAGCGTTTGTGACTTTAAGGAAGTGAGCGTTATTTCAAAAGTTTCCAGCACATTCTGCGAGCGTGAATCGAGGGGAAAGGTGAAAGGTCACGGTACAATGTGTAACTTTTTGGTTGGGGGTCCGTCACCTGCTTGTTTCTATGGAGATGTCTGGAAAGTTCCACAGTATGACATTAAACCTCTCTCTACTTCACATTTATTCAATTGCAAGAGCTCAAAAATACCTAGAAAAACAGGCATTCTGGTTGGTTCTCCACAGATCTGACCTGTGTCTTGGTTTTTTTTGGTCTCCATGGAGATAGAAAAGTTTAATGCCATACTATGAAACATTCCAGACAACGCAGACCAGCAGATGCCATACTATGAAACATTCCAGACAATAGAGACCAGCAGAAGAAAAGTTACGCAATGCAGCTTTAAATATTATAAAGAGTTACCAGTGGTTTTCAAAGTGTGGTTCAAATTAACATTGTATCACCTGGTTTAGTCCTGGTTTAGACCTGGGTTACACCTTGTTTAGTCCTGGTTTAGTCTTGGTTTAGTCCTGGTTTAGTCTTGTTTAGTCCTGGTTTAATCCTGGGTTAGACCTGGTTTAGTCCTTGTTTAGTCCTGGTTTAGTCCTGGTTTAATCCTGGGTTACACCTGGTTTAGTCCTGATTTAGTCCTGGTTTAGTCCTGGTTTAATCCTGGGTTACACCTGGTTTAGTCCTGGTTTAGTCCTAGTTTAGTCCTGATTTAGTCCTGGTTTAATCTTGGGTTACACCTGGTTCAGTTCTGTTTTAGTCCTGGTTCAGTCCTGGTTTAGTCTTGTTTAGTCCTGGTTTAGTCCTGGTTTAGTCCTGGTTTAGTCCTGGTTTAGTCTTGTTTAGTCCTGGTTTAGTCCTGGTTTAATCCTGGGTTACACCTGGTTTAGTCCTGATTTAGTCCTGGTTTAGTCCTGGTTTAATCCTGGGTTACACCTGGTTTAGTCCTGGTTTAGTCCTAGTTTAGTCCTGATTTAGTCCTGGTTTAATCTTGGGTTACACCTGGTTCAGTTCTGTTTTAGTCCTGGTTCAGTCCTGGTTTAGTCTTGTTTAGTCCTGGTTTAGTCCTGGTTTAGTCCTGGTTTAGTCCTGGTTTAGTCTTGTTTAGTCCTGGTTTAGTCCTGGTTTAATCCTGGGTTACACCTGGTTTAGTCCTGATTTAGTCCTGGTTTAGTCCTGGTTTAATCCTGGGTTACACCTGGTTTAGTCCTGGTTTAGTCCTAGTTTAGTCCTGATTTAGTCCTGGTTTAATCTTGGGTTACACCTGGTTCAGTTCTGTTTTAGTCCTGGTTCAGTCCTGGTTTAGTCTTGTTTAGTCCTGGTTTAGTCCTGGTTTAATCTTGGGTTAGACCTGGTTTAGTTCTGTTTTAGTCCTGCGTTTTTCTAGATTAGTCTTGTTTAGTCCTGGTTTAATCTTGGGTTAGATCTGGTTTAGTTCTGTTTTAGTCCTGAGTTTTTTTCTGGATTTAGTCTTGTTTAGTCCTTGTTTAATCCTGCTTTAGTCCTGGTTTAGTCTTGTTTAGTCCTGGTTTAGTCCTGGTTTAGTCTTGTTTTGTCCTGGTTTAGTCTTGTTTAGTCCTGGTTTAGTCCTGGTTTAGTCCTGATTTAGTCCTCATTTAATCTTGGGTTAGACCTGGTTTAGTTCTGTTTTAGTCCTGAGGTTTTTTTTCTAGATTAGTCTTGTTTAGTCCTGGTTTAGTCTTGTTTAGTCCTGGTTTAGTCTTGTTTAGTCCTGGTTTAGTCTTGTTTAGTCCTGTTTTAGTCTTGTTTAGTCCTGGTTTACTCCTGTTTTGCTCCTGGTTTAATCCTGGTTTAGTCCTGGTTTAATCTTGGGTTAGATCTGGTTTAGTTCTGTTTTAGTCCTGAGTTTTTTTCTGGATTTAGTCTTCCTGGTTTAGTCTTGTTTAGTCCTGTGGTTTACTTGTTTAGTCCTGGTTTACGCCTGTTTTGCTCCCGGTTTAGTCTTGGTTTAGTTCCAGTTCAGTCCTGTTTGAATTCTGTTTCATTAAAAAAAAATCACGATTTCCTCTTAGTTTATCATTTTTCTATTATTTTGAGTTACCATTTTGAATATTTGAGTGACACATGCAGGTCAGACGACAGGTGAAACTTCTTGCAGCTTCATCTGTGGCGTTTGCTCAGCGTTTGTGGTTTTAGATCCAAAACAGTTAACGATGAACTGTCGACTCAGCGCTTTCGATTGCCAAGAAAACAAGTTTGCGCTCCAGCTCGTAAACACACAGGCTAATTATACCTGGGGCTTGTTTGAATCGTATCTTTGTATTTGTAATTACGCTAAGTGGGCGTGGCGGATGTTTTAACGGCCCAAAGTTTTCAAACGAAATCACGAGGAGCTTCTCTGTCTTTTTTAAAAGTGAAACGTCACAGTCGCTGCGATTCCCACTGCGCAGCCTGTCGGACGCGTTAGTCTGGGTAACAAAAAGTTTTTAAATGGCTTTGGAATTCACCGTAAAGCGAGCACGACAAGCCATGTGACCTATAAAAATATGGATTTAAATATAATAATTGTAGCTTATAATACAAGCTACAAAAATTAAAGTAGTGACCTTAAATGCGTCGTACAAATCATACCTGGAATTGTGTTTTGTTTAATTCACGGATGTTTGAGTCATTTTTTTATTGCTCTGTTCCACCTTGTGATGTCATAAAGAGGTCATTTTCAAGTTAGCATCTACCTTTTTCCTTTTGTTTAGTAGAAATTCGCAATAACAGGGCTGAAAGCATTTTGCATTTTTTGATAAATGATCATTTCTATTGCACACAGTTTTTAATACATTACAACCAAATAAAGGCGTGGATATGGTAACTATAGATATGCCACAGCTTTAACTTAAATTTACTCAATTACATTTTACGTCTTTATTGTTTAAAAATACCAAGAAAAACATGCCAGTCCACAGATCTGACCTGTAACTTGGTCTGATTTGGTCTCCATGAAGATGGGAAGGTTTAATACCAAAGTTTAATACTGTGAAACATTACAGACAAAGCAGGAACGTCTCTGAAGAAAAGAATTTGACGGATCTTCCACTAGAAAACGTGCACAATTTGCCTTTAAATAGGGTTTTACAAATACGACTATGTTTTATTTTTTCATTGTGATCATGAACCTGAAAACTGCAAGGAGCTGATGGTTTTATTTGAATATTCTCGAACTGATAAAGTATCACACTGTGGTTTCATTTGCATACAAACATAATTATAATTATAAAACACAAAGATTCTGGTGATCTGCAACTCGATTATGTTGTTACTGCTGTTGATAACCTGCAAAACCTGAACACATTTTAAGGCGGTGCTGTCTGACATATAAAAACAACAAAAAAAGATACGAGATAAGATAATGTGACTGGAAACAAATTTTTTTCCACAGTAACATTGAAGATTTCCAGAGAATGATAAATATGAATAAATTTGAAAGGAATTTGTGACTAAATTTGATCTAAATCTGCACATTGTGTGGTATTTTAATGTACTTGTGTATTTTTTTTTGTATTATATTCTGTATGTTTCTGTAACCTATAAAGATTTGTTGACTTTTTAAAAATGTTTTAAGTCCCATTTTACACAAAGACATGTTATAATGTGCAATGTAACATGTGTGAATGAAACAAAACTCAACTCAAGGGATGATTTAGAGACATTTATAGCATTTTAAAGTGGCTTAAACCTCAAAAGAGTCCATTTTGTGTAATATACGACCTTTAACCTGCTCCCATAAACCATACATCAGGTTATTATGATCAATTATTAACCAATCTGCCGTCCTTTTCCCTCATTGTCTCTCCCACTAAGGTCAACAGGTTTGATTCTCCGCCATATCTGTTTTTCCCATTAACAGTCCCACCTAACCCACCTCTTCTCCCATCTCCAGGTGTTGGCGATCGCGATGGACCTCCTGACAGACCTTCAGATCCTCCAGGACCTGCTGGACGCCTCCTCTCGTCGTTCCGTGGCCGTCTACATCGTCCTGGACGAGGCCGGGGTCCCGCACTTCCTCGACATGTGCTCCAGGCTCCAGATCAGCGCCGTGCATCTCCGGGTAAGACCGCAGGTTTGAATAAGACCACACGAGGGGCTTGAATAAGACCGCAGGACGGGTTTGAATCCTGGATTTGGTTGAGGGTGGTGATCTTTCTATGACTAATTTAGCCTATTCCACTTTACTCCAGTTTTAAAGCTTAACAAAATCACTTTAAGCGATAGAGCTCCCCCTGCAGGCATCTTATGAGAATGGGTTTTATTCACGTTACGTCACAAACCAGGAAAACATTTGGAAACATGCGGTGACAACTTCCAGCAACGACAAATTCTAGGAAAAATTAGAAAATTACTCAGTGTTCTTCATCTACATGACATTTACCCTGCGCTTTAAATCTGATAAAAAATTATTTTATTTGGAATAAAAATTTATTTGGCTTTAAAAGGACCATGTAAACACTCAATTCCTAATGATTATTCTTAATTAAACTTATTCAGAATGAAACTTTATTCCGATTTAAGGATGGTTTATTCCCATTTGAATTTATTCCTTGATCATGTAACATTTATTTGCTTAAAAAAGTATTTAATTCCGGTTGTTCGTACTTCTGACATGATGACGCTCTGCAAAAAGGCGCCCGGAGCAAACTTTGGCCTCAAACCGAAACAATTTTTCTAATAAGTCCCTGTAAGAACTACAGATAATGAAAAGAGTAAAGGCGGAAAGAAAAAGCAAAATGCCGGTAGCAGCTGATTGTGTGTAAATCAGAACCCTTCCCAAGCCCAAGACGTTTAACAGAAATAAATAAAGCCGATTTAAAGTGTTTTCCATGTAATTTCCATGTAAACTCGAAGGAGAATAATTTAAATCAGATTTATTTAATTAGGAATAATTTAATTCGGAATTATAAACATCTTGAATCTTTGCTGCGAGATTTTTCACTAATTTTACACTCTGAATTTTAACGGTTGAATATGAGGACTTTAAATATTCAGTGCATATTTCCATTTTGAATTTGAAACTTATTATAAAAGTATGCTTACAATTCCAACTAAATTCAGAATAAAAATAATTCAAATTTCTATTACACATTTTTTTATGACTCAATCTTCTCAAAAAGTCTCTGTGAGTGGGCCCGTCGCTCCATAGATCTGACTTAGAACTTGATTTGGCTGAGATAAACTTCCATGGATACAAGCAGCTGACGGTAAACGCGCTGCACCGTTACAGGCCAGATCAGAAAGGCGAGCCAGTGTATTTGAAGCTATAAAAACACCTGTAATTGGCCCCGCAGATTCTTCCAAAACCCAAAAATGTATTTATTCATAGTTTTATCCAAGAAATGTCTCAGGTGTCCCTATTTTTGACCAATCTGAACCCTGCCTATGGTAAAGAGAGGCACACATTATCATCTGTTTAGGTAATGTTGAGGAAAATAGCCTCTTGTGTTCTCCTTAGACAAAAAATACACTTGAAACAGAAATAAAGTCCAGATAATTTACTTATCCCAATATTAGAAAACCAAACTTGTACAAGGAGTTACGCCTGTACAATGAGTTTTATACACAGACTATAGTGGGAGGACACCAGGGTTTAGACTTAGTGCCTCTTCGTTGGTGCTCAGGCCAGACAGGACTCTTGGCACAGTCCGATCAGGCTCCATGCGGGTGTTATTTGGGTGACCAGTCATGACATCATCCCTATCACT
>JACN01020696.1:0-28548 GCA_000787155.1 Scartelaos histophorus | reverse complement strand
ATACACACACACACAGAGAATGTTTGGGGAACAAAAAATAACTGCTTGTGGACCATAAATATCTTAAGTTTGTATCTGGTGAACCATAAAAGTACTAATTTAACTCTCCCATAAACTCATAAACTTTTCAGTGCATCACTAGTGACTTTAAAATTGCATCGCGTGTTTGTAGTTATTGTCTGGAGGACCGAATACTTGAGTTTCAGTTATTGGGTTGCTATATGCTGACTGTAGAAGAACGTGGTTTTGATGGGGCAAAACGAGTAGTTGCGCCTTTGCGTCATGTCTGAGTGGGGATGACCTCACCGTGGGCTGATCCGCGCGCCCTGTGGGCCACTGTCCCTGTGGATGCTGTAGATGCTCATCTGAAAAGGAGGCAGAGGAGGAGGGATATCACCAGTTAATAGCTGCTGTCTGTCCGCGTCATGAGTGTGTTGCTCTTGGAGTGGGACCTGCAGCAGCGACGCGGCGTCATGACTGTCCACATTCTCCACGGATGCGTTCACGAGTGACATCCCCAGCTCCTCTGTTCACATTTGTCCCCTCAGTGCGCCGCGGTACCATTTTGGCACAGACATTTGCTGAGCGATCACTGTGCGCACTTCATTCTTCTTTTTCTTGGATTTGTAAAACTTGCGGGACTTTACGATTGCTTTGGAGAACAAAAGGTGCAAGGAAGGACGTTATTACGGGGTTCTGTTGGTGAATGTAGCGGGGGGTTACCGTTTCTCTGCGGGGCGCACAGCGGTGTGTGGACACAGAACCATCCTCGTGTTTGCCAGCTGTCCCACGAAAACCATGGCTCTCTGGGCACTTCTACTCGCTCTTTCACTCCCAGGTAAGACACTGAATATGACTATGGGACTCGCAGTAAAGCTTACAGGCACAGATGATTTGGTCGTGTTGTGTCTAAGTTTTGGAAGATAAAGCATAAGCAGTCAGTAATCACGGGCAAAGAATACAATCCAATCGGCAGTATATTTTATGCAGTGAATGTGTTGTGCAGTTTTGGGTCAATTTCACGCTGCCAGAGCCGAGCGCACCAACTGGAGGTCGCCGATTTTTTCGCCTAAACTTTTCCAGCAGCGCACAGATGCTCCGCACTGACGGATATTCAAGAGTTTGCCTTAAGTGTGCGGAAAGGTGAGATTCAGTAGGATGTTTAGGCTGTTCAAAGCCAAAGCGCGCACGTGTGTCTGGGATATTTTTCATTCTAAACTCCTGGTTACGCCCATCCTGCCTTTATTCCCCACATTTAACCCCATGATTTAACTTAAGCTCAGACACTGAAACTCAGATCTCCCTAGACGCGCTTTCTGGGTTTATTGTCGTGCTTCGCCCTACATTCAGAAATAAGTTTCTTCTGTGAATTCACTAAAGCCTCATTTTCTCAAATGATGTAGAAAGTTATTTAGTTGTAATTTTTCAAAAGTGTCGCTTAATTTTTCTCTTTAATCAACAAACTGTAATTTTGACAACAATGATGTAAAATGAGGCTGCCACCACAGCCGGGGATCACAATGGGCGAGATGATCATTGCAGCGCAGTGGCTGCGTCCCATTTAGAAGTGAGTGATAAAGAGAATATTATGAAGATTTGGGATGATTATAGTTAACTGCCTATGATTACAACACGTGTAAAACGAAGATATCTGCTTATCTGAGCCTTAAAACGATTGACATATAGGCCCACAGTTAATGTTTAATGGTAATGAGTGCTGTTCTTGTGTCTGTTTACTACAATGGTTAGAGTTGGATGTACTACACAAATGAAATTAGAAATTCTTGTGGGACCACCAGACTTCTGCCAAATTACGTCCTTTCTGCCTTTCCAATTCAAATCTGTCAAGGTAGAGAACAGTTTCTGCCAAGAAAAGTGAGGGGACAGTGTGGAGAGGGAAAAGGGAAGAAGTCTATTTTGTGCATGTGAATTACGTGCCGTTGGTCTTTTACCTGCTATTAGTTTCTTCATATTATATATTTAAATTCCACTGTATTTGGCAGTTTAGTGGACTACTTTTTTTTCTAAATGCATGTGTAAAGTAGTTTCACATCCTCAGGTATTATTTAATGATTATTGAAGTTCTAATTTAGTATAGTATTTGATGTTCTTCTGATTGAAAATCTCATTTACAACATGTAATTTTGTTTAAATTACTCTGTAGCTCATTTAAAGCCTTGTGCCGCTATCACTGATGAGACTGGACCATTATACTTTTGTTTTCATGACAATATTTAACCTCAATTTGGTCTTTACTTTTTAAATGGTCTGTTTTTATTTGCACCATTTACAATAGACAGTCAGATTGAACTGTTTGAAAGAGACTATGTGATTTCTCGTTCCAAGTTTAATGAACTAAATTGCCTATCATATATCAGCAATACTGCAACTCACAGCCACCTTCATAAAAAATTTAATATTGTTCTATTTACATTCCAAATAAACAAACCATCGCTTCCCACACAAGACAGAGTGATGTTCAAACATATGCTGTGACTTCAGCTATTCCCCACTATCCTATACTTGAGTGAGATGTTCTCTTAAGTAGTGCATCTGCCCCAGTGCCATCAAATCCAGCATCCATGAAGAACCTGAAACACAAAAGAAATCTCTCATTGCAGCCCCATAGAGACTTTCTCCAAAGGGCCATTTACTGCACCATAAAGGGCCGCGGCGTGATCCAAGCCTAAACAGCCGTGTTATTGGCGTAATGGGTGCCCGAGTGCCGGTGATCAGGGACAGGTGTGCGGATCCGGAGCGAATCATTTTCATCTTCACTTCATTTAGCAGATAAAGAAGGCTTAATTAGAGGAGAGGGCTTTTTACAGAGAGCGCTGTGTCTGTGTGTGGAGGTGCGTCACAAATCACTGGTGCGTAGTGTGGGCTTCTGTTCAAAAATCACACCCAAAAGCAGAATCTTAAGTAATGGGCTTTTGTAGTAGATAAAGATACCACAATAAATGACAATATAAGCTTGTGCAGTGATTTTTAAGAGAGGAAGACTCTTGACCAGCCACAAGGGGGCACTAGCCAGTAGCTTAGCAAGTGGAGACGTTTGACCACTGACTCAAAGGTAGCCAATTTGATCCCTGTCATCTACCTTTCATTCAGTGTTGTGTCCTTGGGCAAGACACTTCTTCCGCCATTCCTCTGCATTAGACACAGAATGGCAGCCAATGTTCCCTTACTGACTGTGACTGTCACTGGGGATTACAAAGTGAGTAGTTGTTGGCAGGGAGAAGGAAGTTATCAAGGGTGTTATTAAGGAGGACATCTGACATGAAAACACACATGGGATTGAAACCCTGGAAAGAAAAAGTCAGCATTGTTTTATTTTTCAGTTATGCTTTAATATCTTTTACACCATGAGACATTATTATTTGTGTATTTTGGTGATTCTATTTCCTGTTTGACTGAGCAATTTCAGCTGTCTTTTTGTACTATAAAACATGTGAGTAAAGTGGGATTTACCAGCACCAGGTGTAAGACCTGTTCAAGTTCCCATGTGAAAGTTTTACTGTGACCTGAGAACCAGGGACCAGATGAAAGGAACTTTTGTTTGGCTGTAATTAGCATTGTTTGTTGTTGATGTGCACAGCATGTTTTGCATTTGCAAACTTTGCTTGCAAATGTGAAGAAATGGTGGGCCCAACTTTCACTTGTGATACCATTTATCTTTTTTTTTCTATTGAATTTGTATTGAATAGAAATTTTCGATTGAAATTTTCGCTTTTAGTCTGATTGGTTTATTATTTTGCATCTGCGGTTACATGATTTTCGCTTATTTGAAATGTAGAATAGTAGTCTAACGAGGAAGACTTTAGTTTATCTAACTAATTAATTTTAACACTGCGAGTGGACAGCACCAACTCATCATTATCTGAATTCTACTATTACTGCAATATGAAACTGCATTACATTTTATTTTTAGCATGAGAATTGGAATTGATGAATGAGCAACCTAATTCGAACATTTACAACTTTCTCAACTATGCCCATAAAAACTTCCTTCTGTCTGTCTGCTCTGGGTGGGCCTGAGTGGGCCTGGGTGGGGGGCCTTCTACCTCCAGCATTAAGTTCAGAATTGTGTGACTTTAATCTGTGCAGGCCTGACTGAGGGTGGGTGTGAAACTAAAAGTGGTGCAGCATTGACAGGTGTTGAACCAATTTAACAGCCTCATTCAAAGTCTGCATTTAGTTTTGTATGGGCAAGACACTTAATGGGCTTTGCAGTCCTGTTTTACACTGATTTAAAAGAGGACACCTGTGTTTAGAAAATAGTTGTGGCACATCTGAAGCCAGATATCAAAAAAGAATAGTAAAAAATCAAAATGGTGCATGTTTAAATCCTCTGTACCTAATTTCTTGTGTTGGAAAACAGAGCTTGTGTTATTTCTCACTTATGCACTTCGGTGAGGAGTTTAGAAGCTCGTGTCACGACTTTCAGAGATGAGAATGAAGTTTACTGTGACTTTAGTGTTTGCAGCACACTTCCTGATTATCAGATACGATATTTCTGTATTGGTTTTAATTTTTTGCTCAAACATGGTGGAAAAATTGGGTACAGCTTCTTTAAGTCACATTGCACATTAATGGGACTAAGCTGCACCGGATTCCACCCTAATGATCACACAAAAGCAGATATTTATGAATGACTTAAAGATACATTATGTAACTTTTCTGATGAAAGGTTTGCCAGCTGCTTGTCTCCATAAATGTGATTATTTTGTCTTATTATAGATTAAACTTACCTTTCACAATGGAGACGAGCAGATTGCAGCACTATAATGCATAACAATTCAAATCTGTGGAGAGTCGTCCCTATTTGCAGAAGAAGTTACTGTATTTTTGAGCAGCAGAAACACATATGTTTAATGCCACACCATGGAACATTCTAGGCAAAGCAATAACATCTCCACGAGGACAAGTGGATAATGCAGCTTCCACCAGAAAAGTTGCGCAGTGATATATATAAATGAGAGGCTGGGATTGAGTGACACTGGCGGACAACTGAGATACAAAATGGAGACAACTCTTTGGGATAGTTTTTTCCTAATTTGGCAACAACAAAAATGAGGAATCCACTCTCTAATCTGTAGATGTTGCGTGTCTTTACATTCAAGTGTTCATATTTCTCCCACACATCTGCATGGACACGTGTGATCGGAGCATCTACTTGACATTACTTTTCAAACGTGTTTAGCATCTGATTATGTAAAACCACCGCACCAGTTCAATGCAAATGCACTACATCATTACCATAGATTAGGTTTATTATGTTACTGCATGCATCATCAGTATTATGTGGCATGTTGTCCTTCTTGACTTCTAAGGACATGTTGCGATAATTGTGTCACTGTGCGTTCTCTTTGGTGCTGCGGGCGAACAGACAGGCCTGATAAACAGTGAAGACATTTTGAGTGGCGTTCCCATTTCAACTCCCTTGTAGTGGTTGTATCCCAAAGCCAGGCGGGTCTAGTTGTTTAAATTGGATATGGTGGAATGACATCTTATTCTGTGCACTGTTATGGCATCTTCTCCTATAGTTTATTGGCAACCAAGATGAGAATTAGATCGACCAAATGTTAGAGCACGCCGGCAATATTCAGCTGACCGTATTTTGACGACCATCTGTTGACAGTGCAGTAAAGGGGACACTGAATTGCTTGTTGCATTTTAAAACCCCTAACTTCAAATATCAAGTGAAACATGTTTCCTGAGATGTTTCTGTGCACATGGTTATGAAAACATAGATGATGTTTTAAAGCCATAACTTTACAATGAAGATTTTTTGTTCTTTTTTAATTACTTGAATTGTCCTTGTCCATCATATCCGCAAAAAATGATCTGTTTTGTATTGCATGTAATGTTAAGCGTAATACATTGGCATTTAGTCCAGAAAAAAGTTAACAATTGCAGCTAAAAACAGCAAAAACTGTTTCATGAAGAGGAATTGAATAAAAAAAGCATATGAAATCTTTATTGGTTTGCTTACAGGGCGGTGATTGTCAAGTTTGCAGCTTTTTTTCTTTCTATTTTTCCTATTTTCTAACATGACAAACACCAGCCGTTATTTCAGTGAGATTCCAGAGATCTTCTTCACCCTGAACATTAATGTGCCTCTGATTTCAAACCCCTTTTCTAACCATTTCAGTTTTCATCTTCAATAATTGGAAGAAGGGAGCCTTGCTTTAACTTATACGCTGTATTTTTGAGTGCAGTTTGGACATGGCTGGTTGATCGCAGAACACATCACATGAACCAGTGTTTATTTTTCAAATCAAATCAGCATTTTCTATGTTTTTCAAATTAGCCTGAGCCACTTCACAGTCCTTCCATGTTCTCCTTGCAGTATGCGCTTGAGTGGCTAATGGGCATCTATGGCTTATATGGTCACACTTCCAATGACATTCCTTTACATTGGTTTAGCAAAGCACTGCCTTGGTCTCGCTTGTGTTCATTAGCCTGGTTAATGACTGTCCGGTGTGTCTCTGCACTGTAATGTTGACTGGCAGACTCGTATATTCAGCTGTCTCTCTTTCTCAGGTCTCTCCATATACTTACTCAAGGCTGATTTTTGCCCCCCTTTTTCCCCTCTCCATCTAAATTCCCCCTCGGATTCAGTGGCGCGTCAGAATAAATTGTTGGGAGTGGTTGAATGAGGAAGTGCAGTGAACCGGCGCGGGTGTGCAAACACATTTGGAGCGGCGGCAGTTGACGTCTTATCGGTGCACGGGCAGGTGTGTGTGTTTGTGTGTTATTGTGGTCGAGGGAGGGGCGGGGCCAGGGGAAAAGTGAAGAGATAGAACTAGTGGGATTCTTAAGACACTATAGCCGAGTGACAGTGACACTCAGAGGGTTTTATAGATTTCACTTGAAGAGTGACTGTGTCCTGTGAGGTTACAGGTGCAGGGATGCAGCTTTCTCAGTTAACAAGATGCCCAATATCAACTGATACTAGTGTAGAGACTGAAAACAGCATTTATTTAGTTAAAACAAATATAAAATAAGACAAAACTGATCCAAATGTGTTTTGTAGCTGTTATTTATTTCTGAAGTGGCTACAGAACAGTTTTATGTAAATAGAAGTTAAAACATTATGAGACTTTCTGGGCAACTACGACCAGTAACTATAAATTTATATGTCCAACCAGAATATTGGCTGAACTGATATTTCAGCACATTTTTCAGTATCGGCCCCAATTTTTCATACCAGTATCGATGCGTCCCTAGTTACAGTTTAGTGAAAAGTCTACTAATGCATTTTATAAAAACATGTTTCTTCTTGCTGGCTGCATTGAAATGATGCAAATAATTATGGTCTTGACTTTAGACCTAGTAGACTACAATTTTACAATGATAAAATGTTTAGCATAATATTGCCAATCTTATACTGCCCTTGAAGTTGACTCTTTGCTGTAATTTTACATCAACAGTCAAATGTTTCTACTATTGTGCCACAACTGCAGATAATAACACAATTTAATTTGTTATGACTTGCTACAGTATATTCCATTATGATAGCAGTAAGTTAATGCCTATGATATGAGTGATCTTGACTGTTAGACCAGCTATATGCCCTGCTGTCTCCGGATATCACAGTGTAAATGGATTTTGTTGTGTAGGAAAAAGTCCTTGTTGTACAGGATTTTTTATGTTTGATATTCACATTGAGATGGTGCATTAGATCTGGTGTGCGTGAGACTGGCCTTTATACAGAGTCATAAAAAATCCAATACAACCTTAAAAAAAAGCCTTTATTTCTTTACTGAGTTGCCAAAGCAAACCAGTCGCACTATGATTTGGCCAGACTTTACACCAGTTGCCATTCCCTTCTCAACCAGTTGCTCCATATGCACATATTGTAAATGGAGTAAATAAAATGGGTGACGTCTCTTGCTCAGAGCACAACAGCGCGATTCAGAGGAGACTTGAACTGCTCTCGTTGGTGGGGAAATAAATGCTCCCGTAAAAGTGACATGATCCAAGTTGTCGTGTAGTGTCTATTGTCTAACCTCTTTTGGGTGATTCCAGGCCACTGAGGTGTGTGTGTGCTCCGAACAGCAGACATCTTACATCCACATAGAGACTGTAGACTGTGTGTGTGTGTGTGTGTGTGTGTGCGAGAGAGGGAGAGGGGGAAGAAGACTTATCTGTATTGATCTGCAGTGACAGACCATGACGTCTATGAAGAGCAATGGGGCCAGAGAAATGAGGCTCATAAAGCTGCTCTGGTGAGGGGTGTAAAAGTGGAGGTCCGATCGCAGAGGTGGTGTCCTGGGACCGAGGGAGTGTGTGTGAGGGAATGCACTGCTGAATGAACCAAAGCAAATAATAATAATAATAATTCACCTACTTTCTTCAACCACATTATTGTTATGTTTTGTCCTTTGGTGGATTTGATTTATATGATTGAAGGAGTAGTGCACACGCAAGCTTACATTTAAATGGCCACTTTAACATAATATAATTGTGTTGTTTTGTATTAGTCAGACAATATTGCTGGGATCTGGTGATACAGAAAACCTCCACTCAAGATTAAATGTGGCATTTTAAAACAAAAACGAAAAACTGTTATCCTTTGTCTCGTCTCTTTTATTAATAGGAACTTTTATACAGCAAAGAAGTTGTATAGTGATTTTTAAAGTGTCTTGCTCAGAGGCATAATAAACCTTTGGCGCACCTTTTGCATACATATATATCATTTTTAAAGTAGACAATGTATCCAATATTCTAATTATTTATACATTTTTCAACATATCCCCAACCTCTAATCAAGATCCATTTAAAGGGCAATGCTGGTTAGTTTCACATCAGCTTTTAAACTCAAAATAATTTGTTTTTTTGGGATATTTCCACAGCTGTTGAAAGATTCCATCACTGTATTCCTGTAAACAGCCCCTCAGACTTGACTTGAACGCACACACCATAGCAGCGCTTCACACGTCTCGGCTATATGAGAAATGAACCTGGGCGCAGTGAGACGTCCTGCTGTGAGGGTACTTGTGCTAAGAGCATTGTTCAAGTGTACCCCAAAGTGAACGGAGACTGTGCTTCTCAAAGGGAGCTGCTCTATCCGTGGGGTGGATGGGATGGTTTGGATGGTTGGGAGGTCTTGTGTGTTTTGTTGATAAGTGGGATTTGGAAGTCCCACACAGGAGCAGCAGATGGTGAGTTGGCTCCACTCCTGTTGCAGAGTCAGGGAGAGACAGAGTGTGTTTTCATGCATACTTTCCCAAACTCACTGACCAACGGTACGCAGCCATCCCCAGAGGTGCAGACGGCATGTACCAGGGCTGATCCCAGGTCAGTGCAGGCCTGACCCATCTGTTACTGTGGTGACAGATGTGTTGGACTCTGGGTCCAGATCTATGCCCAGACTCTCAATCCCTAACTCTTGTTTGTACTGCTCCCTTTTCTCTCTGCCAGACATTTGATTTGAGAAAAGATTTGGTACACAATTTAGAAAAAATAAATAAATCAATAAATCAAAATGAACATAAAATAAAAGAAATATTGTGATTTTCCTTCAATTTGCAGTCCAAATATTTTTCTTGTGGACCAATAAAGTTTGCTTCTGTTAAGCTTCTGTTCAGAGTGCAAATTGTAAATGTTTTAGACAAGGCTGAAATATGAACTGTTGAGCTAATACAAGTCTAAACTACAAGTATATTAAGATTTCTCTATGAAAGACAATTTATTTTGTTAGAAGATGTTCTACCATTAAAAAAAATGCTGGTGTAGTATTTGATCACTCTCAACTCCCAACTCATCAGTTTCCCAACATAAAGGTCATTTTTGACCACCTTTCCCTTTTCATTGCCTCTATTTTATTCAATCAAGTAAACTGTGATTCTTCAACTTGTATCAGTTCTCTCACACTTTGGTCCACTTTTGCCAATATCTTTATAATAGCTTCGATTGTGCGCCCCCTACTGACTTGTATAGACCTCAGAGAAGAAAGACGGTATAGATTTTGTTAGCTGGCGTGAGGTCCAGGGAAAAGTGCCTGGAAGAGTTCTTTGTGGCCCCGATGCCTGCCACATGAAGTGAGCTGTCGATTTAATTAAGCTGAATGGCGGATGTTCTGTGCGCTCCTGGCTTCAAACACCAATGTGGAAGTCCTCTCTGCAAAAAGAACAATTCTCTTATCTTGTTAATTCTTACTGCGAAGTGGAGAATTAGTCAAACAATGTGCTGGGCTAGGTCTATTGTTGGCTTAATTATTTCCTAACTGTTTTGTACTGTGGCGCATTCAAGTGGCAATGAACGCATTGTAAAAAGTAGTATGTGAACACCTGCTCAAGTTAAAACTGTGACAAATAATAGAAGCAGAGAGGAAGGAGTAAGTAAAGACACACATGGTTTTAGAAGGACTTTCAATCATTGTGAAATATTTTTGCCCAAGGACACAACGACACTGGGCAAGATCAGTACAGGGCTTTTAAAACACATCTTTTTTTAAGGTGCAAAGCTTTTCAGATAGTATTGAATAATGTAATGTATAATGAGTAGCCCCTATTAACCATACAATCATACATATTAATAATGGCAAGGGGGCTCTATAGATTGGGCCCAAAAAATTCAGACTGACCCGGTTTGAGCATAAGAAGTCTAAAGTGCGAGTCTGCTTGCTGACCTGTGCCAACTGTCTCCCTCCTTTGGTTCTTTCATGGCACCAGCTCTCGTCCATTCTTCCTCAAATTGCGTAGCATACTGGTGCAGCTGTCAGTCATCCACGGAGAGTGTAGAGCGGCAGTGAAGGGGCATATGTGCACAGTGTGGCTCTGCAGCCTAAACCCAAGGCCAGCCCAGCACTACAGCATGGAAATCCAAGTCTGAGACAGGCTTGGGCAGAGAATCAAAACTCTAAATGGTTGAAGTGTCTTGCCCTTGGACACCACAGCCATAGGCATTCAAACTATCAACCTTCTGTTCAGCGAGGGAATGGCTTTCCCCTGAGCTACTGCTGCTGTACATCAGCTCCCAGGGTCACTGCTTCCCTGTTTCTTGCATGAATACGCTGAAAGACACTACTGGCTAATTACTAATGTTGCCTTGTTGTTCGTGACCCTTCGCACCTTCACTTCATACAAACCAGAGATGTGTAGAATATGTGGTGGATGGATCTTTGGCTGCCTGCCTGGTAAATGAGTCAATAGTGAGAGTGTAATGGCTCAAAACAGCTCCTCTTCCCCAAATGCCGGAGCGAGTGGAGCCTTCTTTACAGCACAATGCCACAGCAGGAGAGCCTCTGCAAAAGTATAAAGAGGCAAATGGGAGGCATTCATCACTGTCTGAGACCTTTGCAACAATTCCTATTATTTTGCACTTTGATCATAATTGCACTAATTATACCCCCTCTGTTACCTCGCCTTTTCATAAACAAGGAAGTGAGGGGGAGAGGGTTTGGAGGAGGGTTTGTGGAAGATGATTAGGCGAGCACAGGTGACATGGTGGGGTGCTTGGTGGCAGAGTGGTTAGCCCTCCTCAGTTTACTGTTGGTTCAGTTTTTGTGTACTGGGGTTCATAGAAGAAAAAAGTGATCATATATTTTATTCTATTATATTATTTAGATTTGGAATACTCATTTACAATTACTTTACTATCAAGCTATATATCTAATACATGGCTATTCTTACTCTGGCTCCAAACTTGCTCCCATCTACAACTCCTAAGGGGAGTGACTTTAAACTATGTGTAAGACATTTATTTATCACAGTGACCTCTCCATGCCCATAGACTGATTGACGTACCTGGTGTTGCAGAATAAATTTTACCCATATGATGAAGTTTAAGCTCTATTGAAAGGACACGCTTGTTGCAATTACTGTCCTATATACTTGCACTAAACCTTCAGATGGAAGCATCAACACTTGTGCTCTGATGTTGAGATGTCCTCTAGCCGGGCTGTATCCACTCTGCTCCAATCTGTTCACTCCAAAAGCTTTTAGGCAAACGCGAGAGACGCCGCCTGGCAATGAGGCATGGGCATACGCGATTAGATCTAAACGATGCTAACTTCTCTCCTATTGGCACAGATAGACTGCTACAATGGCCAAAGCAAACTTCCACTGCTAGTAGGATTCACCAAAAACATGGCACAAAAAGTTCTTGGCCATAATTCTACTATAAAATAAGGGCATGTAGTTAAAAAGACATTAACGTGGTGTAAGTTTATATAATGATCAATGAAAATCTTTTAGATTTTGGTGTTAGCAGGTGCATCTATTTTTCTGCTGTGTTCTTGAATCCTGATGAAACTCATAGCCTGATGGGCTTTCATTTTAAATTCATGAACTGGACCATTTACCTGTATGTTTAGATATGTTGCCACTGGCATAAAAACACTGATTTTATTCACTTCCTGTACCTGAATTACTGGGTTTCATCACAACATTATATTGGACAATAAGAACAAATAATATTTATTCCCACTGGCAGGCAATAAGAACAAATAGTATTGTTCTTGTGTGTGCCCTGTTCCATATTTAATAAATAAACATATTGTGAGAAATCTGTTGTAATACACTAAGTTCTAGTCAAAATACAATGTAACCAATATGGAAAACTGTCCCAAATTTTGTCATCATTACTGAATCTGAAGATGACTAATATGCAGATTCCTTTGATGCTTACAACACATACAGAAAGAGCAGTACCACATAGGCCATGTACAATAGACTTGGATGGAATACTTTCTATTAATGAATATAATCAAGACAATTTGAGATGAGGAAAACAGTTTTAGTTTGAGACTACTAAATTTTTTTTTTTTTATGTGGGCTTTTTTATTGTTATTTTTTAAGTATATCTAGATTGTCATGAGTACTTAAAAATATTCTAATGACAAAGCCTCCACTCAGCTCTTGGAACACATGTTTTGCCACCAGCGGGTCACTCTTGAGAAATGCCTTTCCCGAGGTGTTCCCCTGTGTTCACTGTGGGTTTGTGTACTCTGCTGTCTCTCTCTGCTCACTCAGCTGTGGTCGCCATCACTTGTTGTTCTAACCAACCCGTTTGTCCCCTCTGCCATCCACGCCAAGCCCAAATGTGAAACGCATCACTTCCATTTCTCATCACAGTGGTGGGAATAGTTTCACCCGCAGATGCACTTTATTCTTGCTTCCATTTTTGTACCAAATACAAAGCGAGATATTTTCAACAAAAGGCAGATAAAAACAGATAAACATGATATGTACCCAGTCCCTATCAACCTGTGTGGATGTAATAATAGAAGAGGAATTACACTGTGGATTTGTGACGCGAAAAACAAAGGCTGCGCAAGTTTAATGTAATCCAGAGGTTCTAAAGGCGCAGGCTTTTCATGGACTTTATTTTAGTTTTTGATTTCGTTTTGTTGTGCTTTAAGAGAATAGTGTTAAACATATAGATTTTTTAACCATATTATTAATTTATTAGTCGTCTACTCCACCTTTTCTCATGCTTAAAGTCTGTAGTGGTAGTGGCAGCTGTCACAAGGTAGACTAATGAAAGCGAGGCTGCCAATCTTTGCCATTAGCCTCTCCCAGCCATAAATCAATCACTAACTTTCACATTCATATGCAAGATGGGAGTAGTGTCTTGCCCAAGGACATAACAGCATTATGTAGGCTGTTTGAAATTGGAATTGAACACCTTAGTGAGTGCAAGCCAATCCACTGTTGCCCCTGTAACCATAAGAATATAGAATTTCACTTTAAGTTCATTTAAAGCTGTCAATAACAAGTATAAAGAAAGAGTTGTTTTTCTTTAGGAAGAATGTACGTAATATTTCATTTCCACGGGACTTGTACTTATTGTAAATATTTATACTGTCACAGGCTGCAGGGAAGGAAAACGCCAGACAGGTCAGAACAAACTGTGTCTGCTGTGATAAAAAGGTCCAAACTACCAGTAAAATACACCAACACAATTCACCCAGGCGCACTAAACTGAGGTTGAGAGAGTAACCCTGTCTGGGGGGTTAATTCAATAGACAACTGATGTGGAGGGGTCACCATAATATGCACTAAAATCCACAAATAAACACATTATCCAGCAGCAGCAAGGCCAAAACCGCCATTGCAAATCAGCTGCATTGACCTGGCACATGCTCAAAACTATCCAATTTGTTTCACTTTTACAATCTTCAGCTTTTAGACTTCCCATAAATGTCTAAAGAGAAATAGTACAAGCACACCCCATGTTCATTTTGGGACCACCGTGCCCTTTAGTTTAAGCCTTTGAAATAGGCTAAATGAATTGATCTAAATTGCGCTATAAGGCTGCATAAAGGCCAGCAGGAGTACAGGTGTTTGTTTGTGTAATGATATTAGCGCTCAGAATGAATGTGCTAATGATTTATCAATGTTGAACGGTTCCACATGGCTCCATTATAGGATGATGAGCCTGGCTTGTAACTGCAACCTGTGATAGCGGCCATAGCTTCGGGCCAGGGTGTATTGACCGCAGTGTTTCAGGCAGAGGCGGAGGGGGGAGCAGCTGATTGATTCATTTGTATGTCTACTTGTTATTTCACGTACCCTTCACACATAATATATCTGAGCTGATGAAGAAATCTGAAATCATTTTTTCTGAGTATCACATGCCTCGCAGCAATATATCGGTTCAAAAACAGATAGAGCGCATGTTAATTAAAACGACTGCTGCTACATTTTAATCCTGTGTGTGTCTCTCTGTGTGTGTGTGGTTTTGCATGTTATTTATTTTATTTTCATTGCACAAGCTTGTAATCTATCTATCGATGGCACAGATATTTCTTTAGTAAAGCCAGAATCGTCATGTTGATACCTGGAGCTGTTAGCTGCCATAAATGCAGTCAGCTGTCAATCATAACAGTCGCTCCGTTTAAGTATATTGATTTTACTCAATTGTTTGAGGTCGCAACAAAATGAGACGAGTGTGACGCAACTCCAGACGACTTATATCTTGGTAAACTGCTAATACCTGAAGAAACTGTCTTAAAATGGCCACTAGAGACAGGGAGTTTACTCTTTGTAGTTTTTTCAACCACTATTATACAAAACCTATGTAGTTTTTATGCGGTTTGTCCCAAGCACAATTGAAAATCTTATATCAGAAAGGGCATCCGGTGTAAATGCATTGCTCACTTCTGTAAATAGCAGAGGTTTATAATGTATTTTCTCACACAACTTAAGAAGACATGCAAAAACAGGAAGTGCATTTGGCATTTAACACACACACACATGTTAATGATGTTGCATAATGGGGCTGCACGCATGTAATGCATTTTTTGTGTGTCTCTTCCTTGTATTTGGACCTACAGTCCTCTCAGACTGGTTTTGCTGGAGGGGGAAACTTGTTAAAGGGAGTTGTCTTTGCCACTGTCACCCAGAACATGCTTAAAGGTCACAGGGAGTTTTCTTTTTACAACTAATAACTCAAATAAATGGTTCAGTCAAGACAACTCTTTGTGAAGTGGATTTTATGAGTTAATTTTTTTCACAGAATTTATATATAAAACATTTTTTCTCATATGTACTTGTGTATAAGAGGTGCATGGCAGATTATCCCATATCCTGGTTGCTCAGTTCTTGATTACACTTCACTTCATTTTAGTTTTAATGCACAGATCTTTATGTGCCAGATGCCCTTTCTGATTGTCCAAATTCAATTTTGCAAGACAAAGAGGACAACTTTGGGTGCAACTGACTATTATTAAGCCGCTTCTAGGCACATATTATTATTTGCAATATTGGTTATGAAGAAACAACACTCTAAATGAAAGATTTTAACTTTTTATCCCCCAGAGAATAAAACATTTAGCATTACAATTCTAGTATTCATTTACATTTGGCCACTGGAGAGTTGGTTCTTTACACTTGAATGTTTTCCCAGCCCTGGAGAATGCCTCTTTGGGACAACTGCAGCAATTACACTAAAGTTAGTAATTGGTATGGGGACCTGGGTTCAGCGCGCGCCTCTCTTGGTCATTAACTTGGCTCACAACACATCAGGATCATTAGCTCTTAGTGTTATTAGCTCATCCACTGCTTCCTTGTCTTGTGCCCCTGGAAACGGTCCAAACTGTCACGCTTCATGTTTATCTCCATCATCACTATGTTTAGCTTTTAGCCTTTAGCATAAATCATTAGCAGACACTTGGATGTAATTTGCCACTTATTTATTTATTATCTTCTAAATACTGCTAACATATTAAAGTGTTGTTGGTCAGTGGTCTTAAGATGTGGCCAAACCAGCCTTAGACTTTCTAGCATTTTGTTCACAGTTTTTAACTTTCACCTCATAACCCGCAGAGAAGTCCGCATGTGGAATTCTGATGCTAAAGCCAGAGGATGCTCTCCTCAGAGCTGTTATCAGAAAAGGTTTTGATAAGCGCACAGTGACTGAAGCGTTTTGAAAGGAAATCCTGGAACTGGAAGTAGCCATGTCAAATGCTTTGCTTAGGGCGTTTGTGCTTCCCCAACAATGGCTGTATGCTGTTGGCACTGAGCTTTTATGATTTGTTAGTGCAGAATGGTGTCTTTTCTCCATATGTTTTTGCACAGTGCTACATGAAAGTGAATATACTAAACAGTGCAATAACACACAGTGCAAGACATAAGAAACAGTAGTGGAAGAATTATTTGATAATCTAGACTTGGGCTTGAAATAAGTGATCAATAAAACATTCTACATACAATGAAGTGGTTATTAGTGCATAATCTAATATCATCTTTTGTCATAGCAATAGGATTCACTTTTCATTTTATTCAAATAAGTGGCATTTCAGAAGTGGATGCCATTACTAAGACATATAGTTTTTTACAACAGTCAGATATAGTCAGCCTAAACTCTAGACTCTATTGTGATAATATGTTTTGTGCAGATAGTACTGTGACCTTTATAAATGTCTGGATTTGAAATATTCCAAAGAGTAAAGAGTAATGACCTGGCCAAGGTAAAACAATTTAGGTAGTGCAGCCCTGACTATAGATTGTCTTACCTTTTTGAGTGTGCAGTCACCCCACAATTACCTTATTACTGTTTGAGGAAAATTCAGCTTGTATATCTCCAAAAGCCCTCCAAGGTACACACATATCCGCAAAACAAAACTTAGCATTCCACATTAAAGTTGGAACATTTGGCCAGAAAGTGAATGCTGTTCAAATGGCTGACTTGTGCCAGCACAGCGCTGCAGTCTGTGTGGTGATGTGCGGCAGATGGTGGATTGGATATTTATTGTTTTAAACAGAAAAACAATGATAAACTCCACCAGTGCTGATGGAGAGCCTGTCTGCTGCCTCCAGACACAGTGTGGCACCAAACTTTTATCACCCTTCTGCTCGACTTGATGATGAAAAAAGTTTTGAGAATTATATCAAATAGAACCAAATGTACATGCGTTTATCAATCCCAACGTGTTGTTGTCCCTCAGGGAAAATAAATTAGTGACAATCTCGTTTTTAAGGAAAAGGGCCAACTGCCAAACCTGGTTGTAGCTTTGCTGTTTACTTCCTTCACTGGCGCGTTTGTAGTCAGTTGTTGCCTTTTTCTTGGCAGCCTGCACAGTGAAGCTGAAACTTCCTGTGGGAACACCTCAGTTAGAAAGGTCTTTGGACTTTGACTTAAAGCACCCTCCAAACACAAGCGTGAGCTGTCAAACAAGGACAACCTCATTCATGTCTAGGAGACCTTTGTCTAGAGCTGTTGAAAGGAAAGAAAATGAGTAGGGACACAGTGTGTGATTATTCTGCTGCTAGGAAGTACATACATTTTTTTTAGATACCGATTTATTTTTTTCTTTATAGACCATATAGACATTAATACCTAATTATTTTGGCTGTTTGTAAATGACAAATATAATAATCCTATGTATTTTAGCAGTTTGTGTTCATTTCAGTTCCAGTCAACTTTTGCCAGCTAGATTGAGAAAACATTTGCCAAATATTTTTCTATATTTAGATAATCTGCCAATGCAATACATCTACAAAGGCTTAAATAACTTTTATTATTATTTAAAGCAAAAATCTATTCCCATTTTGCATGTGTAATATGGAGATATGTGTTCACACAATAAAAATATGTAAATTGGTGTTTAGTTTGTTATTGGAGTGCTGCTGTTGTGTCAGCGACAGTGGAGTCTTTCATGTCTTGTTTGTTGAAGCAGCCTGTCAGGAAAGGTTAGCTAACATCACAGACTTTTTGATGTGGTAATAGAACGCCTAGCACTCCTCAGTGACTTCACTCTTTTTGGCACATCTTACACATGTGAAATTTAGCTTTGTAAGAAATGCACTGACAAGCTGCGTCTGGTAAAATATTAACTACATTTTACAGCAGAGAAATGAGTTTAGTAGTATTTTATGAAGTGCAAATAGAGCGTGCATGTGTGGTTTGTGGTAGTGGACAAGATCAAACCACCGGGGTCAGAACTTACCGTGGACAAAGTGAGTGGTGGTTCGATGTTTGGGATGTGGCGCCCCACAAAGCCTGTTTGTTCAGCTAACAATGTTTTATGTATGTGGTTAGTCTTTCATCAACACACTCAGTATTCAATTTACATACTGTCTACTGATCCGGCACTGAATGTTAAGCTGTTTATGCTCTCTCAGCCACTTTATTCCGACACCGCCATGTGTGTGTACAAGAGTGTGTGCGTCTTGGACAGATTGCTTTGCCCCTGCGCCCCCTCCCCTGTGGTGGTGCAGTATTGTGTTGTGGTAATAATGATGGGTTCTGTGCTCCCAGTCTTCCTCGCAGCAGGACACACACATAAAAGGGTCCTTCTCCGGCCGGCCCTGAGCGCTGTCTGCGTGTGTGTGTATGAAACATCTTTGTGTGATTCTAAGAACATCATTTTGGGCGATGCATGCTGATTGTACCTCATACTGTGCGCGTGTCCAACCCATCACAGCTCACATTGAAGCGCTCGCTCTCTGTCTCTCCACCTCTCCCCTTTTCCATCTATGTTTCCGTTCCCCTATTTCTCCTCCCTGTATGACATTTCTGCTGTCCTCAGACAACTTGGGTGCACTTCAGCTATTGGATTTTACCAGGGGAGTGCCTCTCTCTCTATTGCAAATCGAAGAAGCTGCACTTCCGAAAACAACAGTTCTTTTCAGACAAACTTTGAATAACACGTAAAGTAAATGAAAATAAGCTCAGTGAAGAACTTTATCCAGTCTGGCGCTGTGTCTTGGCGTAGGAGCATTGTCTGCAGCCGTTGCAAAGTCTAATCCACAATATGTCTGTACAAACTGGTATTATGGAAGCTAAAGGCTCAATAAAAACAAATACAAATTAACATGAAGGACTTCAGTCGTTTAACACAAACATAATTCAGTTTATTTTAAGTTTAAAATCTACTCCAATTCACATGCTTTTATTTACAGAGGATTGGTTCTAGATCTCTTATTAAAAAGTTATTAAAAAGAGCTCTAAAATGTACTGTTACTTCTTCTACAGCCACCTTATCACACTGTTGTTGTTTCTGTCTCTCTCAGGTGCCTTTCTGGCCTCACCTCCAGCCTTCCCCTTTCCCCCCGCCCCCGCTGACTGTGTGGAGGCCCAGCGTGTGTGCTCAGCGGACCCCCAGTGCGAGGCCTTGTACCGGGGTCTGGAGCTGTGTGCGGCCGATGCAGCGGTGGCTCCTTTGGGGGAACAGGTGGCCTCTGAGTGTCTGGAGCGCCAGGACACTCTACTGAGCAAACACCCAGCTCTGCTCGTCTGCAAGTGCCAACGTGGCTTCCGCAAAGAGGAACAGTGTCTGCGGGTCTACTGGACCGTCCGGCTGCTTCCAAGTCAGTCACAAAAACACACATTTACACAAACAGCGGGCTAATTTCCTTGGTAACTTACCATGACTAGACTATGATTACTATTGATTGTGTATGACTTAAATGCAAAAAATGTATCACCTCATGTTTCTGTCCACACACACCTGTTAACTTTACACAAAATGTACTCTAATAAATGTCAGGGTTGTCCAAACTATGGCCTGGGGGCCAAATGCTTTACTGCATTGTGTTTTACTCAAAAAAATTATAATTCTGTTATCTTAACATACAGCAGAAATGGTCCAAGCCTTCTTAAAGAAGACATATTGTGCTTGTGTCTGCTATATAGTTATAATCTATGATGTCCGTGCATCATTATGTTATAATTTTGACATTTGAAATCACAATATTGATCTAAAACAACTTATTTAAAGAAACAAATCTGCTGACTTCTGCAATTCCCAATGGGAGCTGTGCAGTTGTTGGCACCTCCGATGGATAACTGTGATCACACTAGTGAGTAGCTTTTTTCATTTGTTCAGATGGCTCTGTAACGCTGTTGTATCCCATGCATTTCACAGATTTAAGAAAATAAAATTGGTGAATGCTGTGTGTACAGAGCAGTGGGTTTATGCTGGTGGTGGTGAAAATGTATTGATTGGAGCAATGATGTATTGAATAATACAATTTCAAAAGGATAAATGAGAACTATAACATGGTTAAAGAGTCACTTTTGCTCTATAGGTCTAGATCTTAGGTCTTTAAATGTGTGTTTGTAGTTCATTGCCCCTCTCTCCATATATGTGACTGTGAAAAAAGTGTGGGCACCCCTCTTCTATGTTCCTTTTGAAGTCCCTACTTCTCTTTTCTTCATCTTCCTTCTTTCAAAAGGTCTGCTGTATTTGACCAAGACACTTTCATTTACTGAATTTATTTAAAGTTAATTACACACAACCTTTATGCAACCCCAGGCATTGTTTTTGTATGTGTTGACTTCTTTATGTCTGAATGGTATAAAAGATGAGACTAGCCCGGAGTGCAGACAGCTCACACAGCCTGTCCTGCAGACACTGGGCGTGCTGGTACAGAGCTAACAGTAGCCAGCAGACTCCTCCTCCCCTGTGGCCCATTAGTCAGTGGAGCATTAGTGTAATTACACACTCTTCAGCTCCTAATGCTGCTAGGCTGCTCTTGCGTGTCATTACCATAAATATATAGTCCAGAATAGGATTTACATACATAAACACTTACATGCCATTACATTGTTGGTTGACTTTGTACTTTGGAGTGTGTTTAAATCATTTATTGGACATATCTAGTCTGTAGGTCAAGACCCTTAGGTTTGGTCTATCAATCCAGTTCGATGCCTAAAGTGTTATTTTACATTGTAGTAAGCCTAAGCCTAAATGTAATTTCATATTCTCTTCACATACAATGGAAAGGATTATATTATTACTATTACTATTGCTGGTCTTTTAAGGGCCATAAATGATTTACTTTTTTCAAATTAGGCAACCAACGATCAGAGATGAGATTTAAATATGTTTTACAAATTGCCACACTCCTGAAGGCAGTGCATCTTTTTTTGATGAATTTCTGTATTGTCAAATGAAATAAAAAAAACATTAAATAAACAATCAAATATATGTTTTTGTAAACCAGTGTAATATTTTTTCTCTGTGTATAGGTGAGGATGAGTTGGAGCTGTCCCCTTATGATGATACGCAGATGGACAGTCGGATGGCGTCTTTAGTGGCAGGTACTGCATACAAAGATACACATGCTTTGGAGTGTGCGTTCATCTGCGTCACACATGAACATTTGCACCATGACAAGTGCTCCATCCATGTATATGTCTGAACTGTCATTATGTCAAACACAATAGAGACGTTACTCAATGAATCACTAAACCGCAGACAAAAAAATCAATGAAGGAAATCAATTACATTTGTATTGAGTGTTCAATGAAAAGAAAATGCAATGCTTTATCCATTTCTTGTCATAAGAACTGCATGCTGTTCAGATTATGTTTAGGTGTAGATGAATGAAAAAAATCGAAACAAAAAAATGAATTTTTGTGAATACATGTATATAAAGGAAAAGTCTGCACTGTCTCTGAACAATTTTGCACACCCATGTTAGTGTTACTTAAAGTCACTTTTCCCAATAGACCTGGAACAAATGCCTCTTGTTATTGGTAATGATTGACTGTCGCTTGGAAATAATCACCTGAGTAATTTTCAGTCATTATCTCTTCACAAAATATTACCAAAAGCCTCTTTTGGGAAGACGTAAAAGTGCAATCAATAGAGCCTCAAAGTTCCCCTTGTCTGACATTTAACTGATTATCTGATACTAAATGGCAGTGAACTGGAAGGTTAATTACTTTTACACCCATTGAATCACTATCCCCACATAAAATATATCTTTCTTCTCCTATTCAGTTTAACTGCAAAACACAATGAAACATTTTTACCTCACTTTTCATATCTATTGGATTGTCAGCATCATCGTATATGCAACTGGATGGAGAGAACCAGTGCCTGAAAGCTGCGCAGGACTGTGGCCTGTATGAAAAGTGCGGGTCACTGCGTTCAGAGTACGTCCTGGCTTGCACCAAGCGAATACCCGGCACCAGCCGCTGTAACCAGCACAAGTGCCACCGGGCCCTGCGCCGCTTCCTGGAGAGGGTCCCAGAGGAGTATAGCCTGGGGGTGCTCTTCTGCCCCTGCACCAACACTCTGTGTGGGGAGAGGAGGAGGAAGACCATAGTGCCCTCCTGTTCCTACCAGGAAATGGATGGACTACAGCCTAACTGTCTGCACCAACAGAGTTTCTGCCGCCGGGACGACCTCTGCAGGTAACTCATCTTCTGCAATACATTACATAATATAGGCAAGATAGAACTTGCCTAGAACTAGGCAAGATATTTAATAAAATGTTATAAAAATATAATTTTAATATATTTGAATAGTCTAAAGTGCTACAATTACATTTCCAAACAAAGTTAAATACAATATGTTAGGAAAACAGCACTTGAAATCAGACATCACACTTGTATTCACACTGAAATAGCAGTTTTTAACTGAGTGGGAAAGAGAATCAAAAGAAAGAACTTGAAGATAAAAGCACAGAACAAAGTTAAATATACAAGCCCAAAATGGTGTCAGCTGCACTTTGTAAAAACTCTTTGGACCCACTTTGATGAACATCTCGCCTGACTGCCCACTAGATACACCCCCCTTACTACCTTCTCTGCCCATGTCTGCTGTTTGATGTCAGTTGTCTGTGCGGTTGCCAGGTCCAGATTGGCTGATTTCCTCCAAAATTGCCAGCCCTCGTCTATGACGGCCAGCGGCTGCCTGAAGGACTCCCCAGGCCTGTGCTTGAGGGCCTATGCCGGACTCATTGGTACGGGACACACACAAAGGGACCCCCCTGCATGTTGCTTAAAAAGTGCCTTTTTCATACACATCATTTTAAAGTAATTAACCATAAAATGCCAATACAAAGGTGTCCAGTGGTGCACTACGTAATCTTTCTGGATAGGGATTCAGCTCCTTCTTGTCTCCTTGTAGATATTTAAGTTGAATGCCACACTGTGGAACTTTACACTTAGACAAGTAGACGCTCCACCAGAAAAGTTCCACGCAAAACACACAAACTATTAATTATTTCAACAAGCACTTACATTCACACATTTGCACACGCATTTTTACATGTTGGGTGAGATGTCTTGCTCAAGGACACATCAGCAATATTCACTGGTCTGAGCAGGTATTGATACATTCTAACCACTGCTAACCGTAAAGGTTACACAAATGGGTAATGCAGGTGCAGCAGAATCTAAAAGCAAGTAGAGAAGACTGAAGAGTTGAGCGCTTTCAGCGACAGTGATGGATGATTTCTCTTTGGGGCTCATATCTTTCTTAAGACACAAGCTTTAGTGTTCATGTACACCCAAGATTCTATATGATCAGCAATTATGTGTTTCAAGCAGCTGTACAACATTAGATTTAGAAGCACTGGTGGCGGGCAATGAGTCATGGCCCTCCAAGTTCTGAATGGATGACAGCTGTCCTTCAGTTTTTATGAAGTTTTAATGTTCAGACATCCGCAGTTTGATCATATATTTCCTTTTTAATAACCATATTAACTTTTCATAATTGCCTGTATCATAAACAATTTTGTGCCAGTAAAAAGCACACCAACTTATCATTATAAGTATTGCTTTCTTCAGCAGTCTTATGCAATGTTGTCTATATTTATTACAGCTTGTTGGCAAAAAATAAATACATAAACAAAATGCAACCATCAAAAACACATGATTGTTCTTAATACAGATTAGAATGAAATCCTTACTCAAATCTCCTCTGTGCTCATCTTTGTGTGTGGACATTATTGTGTATTTTTAACAAGCCTGTCTCTCTGACCACAGGAACTATCATGACTCCAAACTACATCAGTAACAGCTCTGCAGATGTGTCACTGTGGTGTAACTGTGAGGGCAGTGGGAACCAGTGGCAGGACTGTCTGAGGCTGCAGCACATGTTCACTCACAACACCTGTCTGCGTGAGTATTTCACACTCATTTAGCCCCTCATTAAGTGCCTAGATTTTTCCATTCAATCTGTTCATTTTGTCAGTCTAGTTATCTACATGAAGTTAAATAACTTGAGATTTGACCGATAAGAAGTATTTATATTTATATTCTGAATATAGATTATAAAGTGTTGATCTTGTTCTATTTCGTAAAGGTGCACTGTGTAACTTTTCTGATGGAGGATCCATCAAAAGCTTTTCTCCATGCAGATTGCTTTGTCTTTAATGTTTCACATTTATCTTCATGGAGGCAAAACCAGACCAAGTTACTGGTCATGGCAACTGGCAATGACATATTCATTGAAACAAGCAGGTTTGAAATGTGCAGTGTAGAAATTGTCTAAAGAGGTGTTCTTTAATCACTTACTCAAATAATCACCTAAATAGACTAGATTTTTTTAAACTACATACATACAACTACATGTTGTCATGACATTAAAATTTCAAACTTGATTTCAATACCATAGAACAGAATGAATATGCTTCCTCTTTTTTCCCTCTTTTTTAGGCAAAGGAATGTGATTTTCAATATTAAATGGTAGTACTTTCTTTCATATTACCATCTGTTCCATAGTCCACTGGTGTACACTAGTCTATGCGGACCTATACTTTTTATACTTGTCCACAAAAGTATTTAGTTTCAATACTAGCATAAGTATTGATTAGTATCTGATTTCCAATACTTTTGACAACCCCACTACATACAGTACATAAAAAGATCTACAGGCGAGCACCTATTAGGATGTGTTCAATAGATATTTAAAACAAAAAACAAAAACCATGTGTATTTGAGTCAAAAAGAGATCCAAGGCACTCTGTAGTATAATCTTCTGACAATGGCTTATGATTAATACTTAAAAATTAAGTTTGTTAGAGTAAAATATTAGTACAGTGATAGATAATTGATAATAGTTTGATAAAGCAAAGAAATTGCATTTTTATATTGCCCATTTTGGTCAAAAAGTGACGACAGGGCTGTGTACTATGTTCATTACGACTATGAAAATCCTCGTGTGGTGCTCTTTGCTTGTCATAATGTGCACCACATAATAAGCAATAACATATTGTGTCCATGTGCGATCACAATAAGACCATTTTCCAACTCAACACCCTTACCCATAATACTGCACTTGTTTTAAATAATGCATCTAAAATGTAGCAATTATCAGAACGCCCCCATCAAAGAAGCCACGTGGAGCCACTGAAGAGGTATAAATGAGAAAGTGGCTGAGACGTGATGAGTGCGACTGGGCTGGTGGTCCCTGCTGTTCTCAATGGGAAGTCATTTCCTCTTTACATGTTAGCTCCATCCTGAGCCTTAGACTCCATGAGACTCCTGTTGCTACTCGGCTTTGGTGAGGAACACAATGGGTCCTGCGAGTGAGGGCCTGTAGGCATCACTCAATCACCACAGCTGTCAATACTCGTGTCAATACACAACAAGTCAGTATGTCCAAACACTAAAGCCCGGGCCAATGCGTCGATGTTTGCCCCATAAAACCCAGTGATTTATCAAGCAGGCGACAGGTGTAACAATAAACCTGCCAAGTAGATATGTTGGTTAACGCCCACTGGAGACCCACCCATACACTACAAGAAGGAATAGCTCTCATTTACTTTAGTTCAAAGGCTTGAATTTGTAATATTAATCTTGTTGTTAACAGAGGTGGGTCGTGCTTTCATTTACTCAAGTACATTTCCGACTACTTTCTGGTACCATATTTTTACTCCTATTTAGTAGAGGGAAGAATTTAGCTGTTTTTGCGATACAAATTTGCTCGTTAAGGGAGCAAAGGGAGCAAATCAAATATCATCACCATCCGCTGGCACCACCATGTTTATTTTGCTCCGTGTAGGCCTGGTGCTTAGGGTTGTCATGTTGCCTGAACTGCCATAGAAGCCCTGTGATTGAGCCGACCACTACGAGGGTCAAGTTTAAACTGTACAGCAGGAGCACCTTAAAATTGATTCTTTGTGAATTCAAGAATATCGCGAAAATCCTTCTTGTTGCACAAAGTTACCAAGACTTAATCTAAAGATCTAAAGAAATTATTAATCTCTTAAAATAGTGGGACTATCCTGTTTAAATAATTGCCAATAAAATAAAATAATTTATTTAGTATGCCATTTGATTATCAGATTTTGTTCATTATGCTTTATTATTAATCTCTTAAAATAGTGGGACTATCCTGTTTAAATAAATGCCAATAAAATAAAATAATTTATTTAGTATGCCATTTGATTATCAGATTTTGTTCATTATTTAATATTTTGCACATCAAAATAAATGAACATCAAATGATACATCAGTTGTGTCTGTGTGCATTCGCAGGTAACTCTATCAGCTGGATGGGCGACCCTGGATCACTGCCCGCGGACTTCACCCCCCCTCCAGCCCCCCGGCCCTCCCCGCTGGTTCAGGTGGACGAGGTGCTGAGCAACAACCACCTGCCGGAGCACAGCAACAATGTGAGTGCAGCCAGCCCATTCCGCTTTATTAGCTGCACACTGTGGCCCCGCGGCTGTTTCAGCTCCTCCTGTCCCGTCTCTGTTTATTTATTGTGTTGGTTTTATCTACTCCCCCTAAGTCCTTCATCTTTTGTCAGGAGCTTGGCGTGGTATTTTCAAGCTCAATTTCTCTTTGTTTCCTGACAGAATTAAGATTAAGCATGTGCCAACTTTTATGGGTAGTGTCCATCATTTCAAATGTCAAGTAATGCACAGACTTTTTGCACGTTTTGAAGGTATGTAGGTTATATTATAAATGTTACCTGTCTGTGTCCTCTGCTAGGACCAGGTTCCGGTCATGCATTGGTGTTGATAACAATTATCTTATCATATCATATGTATTCACAATTACATTTTTAATTATCCAGGACAAATGGGTGTTGGGTATATGACAGCTAATGCCATCCCAGACTCAGTGGTCTGTAGTCACTGTATTATAGTTTTTTTTACAGTTAAGACCACTGATACTGAGCAGGATTGGTCTACTCAGAGTTAATTAAACTTCTATCAAGCAGCAGACCTGGTCTTTAGGGTTATATGAGGGTACAGAATATGACAAATGTCAAGTTCAGGTTGGATATTTTTACAGCATAAGAAATCTCAGATAACTTTTGTTTCATTCAAAACATTGTCACTTTACTGTCTCCCTGTAACAGCTCATTTGGTTCTGAGTTTCTAGGTCAGTAGTTCTTTGATAAAACCTGTACGTTTGCTGACATCTACTCAACTCTGAACATTTATAAAAATAGAACTTGTGCTTGCAAATAGAAATACAGTCACCCTGTATCCAATTGAAGGAATATTTTTCAAATACTATTCTAGTCATCTTTAGTCATAAGTGCTATCAAAGAACCTAGTTGCTAAAATTATATTGAACTAATGTCTAATTTTGTAAAAATCTACGACACTAGATTTTTAAAATGAGACAATCAAATTGTAATTATAGCCAAAACAAAGAGGTTTTAAATGATTAGTGTGTTGTGTTAAATAATATCTTGATTCATTTGTGACAGTTGTCTCGTTCAGGGAGAAGGTCACACCTCTGTGGAGTTTGTTGAACACTAGTGAGTCAGCAGTGATGCTGGGATCAAAGGAACAGCTCAGGGCAAAGAGATATCAAAGCACTTTGGCAAAGCATCAAAAGATGCTCCCCACTATGTAGCATGCACAAGGAGCAGAGTGTATGAGGGGGAAAGTCCATAAGGTACGATACAACCAAGAGCTCACTCACCTCTTCAAAAGACTCTCAGCATACACTACAAGTTTACCCACAGGCCTATAACCCCCATGCTTCTGAAGGGAAAATGGCTATCATGACTCGTTTAGATCTGACACATTCTACAAAGTTTGTAATTTTGATGGTTTCAGTCTGGTATAGTGGACTGTGCTGCAGTTGGCTTTGCTTTTGCAGAGGGAGGGACTGCTAGTGCCTCCAGCACCCGCTGGCTGGAGGCACTTTAAACCACCTTCGTCTCACATCTAAAATGGGCCTAAAATTGTCTTTAAAATAGGAGACTGCAGCACAGTATTGTGGCAGAGGATTAAAACAGGTGAAGACTGTGCTTCATACAGAACATTCTCTTCTATTGTGCTCTGTCATTCTGAAGAAGAGGAGATTTAGCGGTTTCCTACTGTGTAGGTGTTTTGTTTGGATGAAAATCTGTATGAAATTGACCCAAAAAGGCTTCAAAGGAAA
>KN508314.1:40637-54367 GCA_000787155.1 Scartelaos histophorus | reverse complement strand
AAATAAATAAATAAATAAAGTTAAAGCCATAGATAGAGACAAAGATAATACATAAAGTCTAGAAAAGTTGTGTTGTTCGCGTGTCTTTTTTTCCCTTTCTCTGCCGGACTGATGAGCGTGACACAAACAGGAAGCGGCAGGGCTGGAGCTTTTTGGGCAGAGTTGTTGGTCAGACAGCCATTGCGGTATCGTGGCTCCGTAACTAAACGCCAAAATCCACCTAAATAGGGCCTGGCATCACACGGGGAGCCTGTTTTACATGAATATACGAGCTAACACTCTACCACCACCGATCTACGTCTGAAAAACGGGTAAGTTACGGAATAGAGCTTTAAAAAACAGCGAGAGGACAAGCTCGGTTACGGATTCGGCAGCTCGGTTAGCATATCACCCCGGCTGCTAATGCTAACGCTAATATTACTAAGAAATCTTGTATAATATAACACCACGCACACATTTTATAAGACGATCTGGGGTCATTTATGGATTACACAACATATAACCACCACGCTAGTCTTGTTAGATCGTTTTACGGAGTTATTTTGAGGTATTTTAGGCTAATATTTGTGCTTTTGCTAACGTAGCCGATGGGTGCTACGTCGCCGCTATTGGAGAATATGACACGTAGCCGAGGCTTCTTCTGAGCAACCTGTTAGCCATCTTCACCCATTTCTTATTAAAATACCCCCGCGATCATAATTGGTTTCACAAAAATCTAAAATATTGTCCTAAACTGTGTCGTTTTTTCCGATCATAACAATATTTAAGTCATGAAACATGTAGCTTTTTGATTGCGACATGGCTAACACACATTGAGAACGTATTTTGACTCTGTTCTTGGAGAGTTCATTACATCAGAGCAGATAAGAATTGAATTTCCAAAATAATTCTTGTAAAAACACGTTTAAATGTATTGAAAAAGACTTGACATTAAAACAAACTGGTCAGTAAATGAACACTGCCTCGAAATACGCACTATTTTCATGTTTATAATATGACTCAATGTTTTTATTAGGCGAGTTACTTTAGCAGATTCATACACAAAAGAGTTTAAACTGCTTTACAAGACAATATGCATTCAAATCACAGTACAGACAAATAACAATAAAAATAATCAATACAATTGCATAAATATAGAATAGAAGATTGCTGTCACATGCACAGCTAAACAGAACTGTTCTTTAAAGTTCTTTTTAGTATATTTTGTGTATTATTATGAGTTAGGGGAGTCAAAAGTATAAACATCAGACACTAATGGATGTTAAAACTAGTATTGAAGCTTATTTGAGCAGGTATCAACACTAAAAAAGTCACATTCACAGGATAGAAATGGATGTATTTAGAATGATCTGGAGCTGTATCAGAACAAGTATCAGAGCACATAGACTTGTATACACCCATGGACACTATGGAACCTACATGGACCACTGAGGATTACACATGGTAATATAAAAGAAAGTGCTACGATTTAATGTTGAAAATCACATTCTATAGTGTTTTTTATTATAGTATCAGAATAAGCATTGAGTATTGGGTTTATTTTTGTGTACTGGAATAGAGTTTGAAATATTATTGAAATGAAAATGTTATGAAAATGTTCCACAATGCTTCTTTACTTGCTCAATATAGCAAATAGTAATGCTATAATTTGCTCTGAATTAAACAGTCAAGGTTGCAAACTGTCTATAAATGACATATTTTTATTTATTTATTTTTTTTAACTCTTGGTTAATTTCAAAGTCACATGGTTTAAATGTGACATTTTGAGATAAGTCTTTATAATTTTACCATGGCAAGTTAAACAATTTGCTAATTATGTAAATAGATAAAACTTTACTACATGGATAAAACTTTACTATATTATATCATTTTGACAACCACCATTTGCTTTTCTGTTTACATAGTTTGAGATTGCCGTGTCATTAAACTCACAAAAAGCTGAAATCTAACACCTGGATTCTGTTTCCTCTGCCAGACCCTCTTTGATTTAAACCTAAAATGAACTGAAATCTCAGTTTGAATGGATGTAATGAGCAAATCACAAAGGCTGTCATTTTCAACCAGTATAATTCCCTTCACAAACAATAAATCTCCTCTCTTATGCGTGAAAACTGCTGTAGTTTAGATCTGTACAAACATGTTCTGAAATGTGATTCTTGCATGCGTTTGTCAACCCATATTTCAGTCTTTAGTTACTTTATTGAATTAAAAAATGTAAACAAAAAGAAGAAGTTATAGTTAAGAAGTTATTAGTTGATTCACTACACTGAAGTGTTGTCACAATACCAAAATGTAACTCCTATTAAAAAAATAGACTTGATACCCAATACCGATTCCCATACCATGATGCTAATAAAAAGGCATTCTTTCTTTAGACAATAGAATGTGATTGTTAATGTTAAATGGGAGTAATTTCTTTTCTATTTCCATGTGGTCTTATATGTGAGTGATCCCTCAGTGGTGCAGGTAGGTTCCATAGTGTCCATGGGTGTGTACTTGTACTTATACTTGCTCTGATACAACTCAAGATTGTTCTAAAGACATTCAGGAAAGGTTAATTTCTACCACAGGACAGAAATGAACAAAATGTTGTGCAACCTGTTTCAGTATTGGTATCTGCTCAAATGAGTATCTAGTTTTAGTATCGATTAGTAACTGATTTTCAATACTTTTGACAAACCTTGTAGATTGGAGCCAGTTTACCAAATTAATGGGAGAAGCATTTCCCCTGAAGCTGCAGCTCTGACATAATGTGACAAACCTTAAGTCAAATCTAAGGAGCGTGCTCAGACTGGTTACAGGTGGCTTTACATAGAGAATAGATTCAGTTCAGTTGCACAGTAGATGCAGTAGGTCAAAGGGATCAACAATAAAAGAGTGACTGACTCACTGTAGATGATTCAGATATAAAGAGATCTTAATGTATTGTAAATAACAGCATTAGTTTGATAAGTGAAAAAAGAACAATGCAATCTGTTCTAATTTGATTCTTATCAGACATAAACACTTAAATACTTCTTAAAAATCCTCTGACTCAGTAGCAGTTATCCTGTCTATACACACTGCACCTAGAAAAAATGAGTTTTTCCCACCTCTCTACTCTAAATGTTGTGCAGACAGAAAATGGTATGAAGCAATATTATATGAATACGTTTTGGCCACTGTCTTAATTTTATAAATGAGATGAAACAAACTCATCCTAACACTGCTGTGGCTGCAGTAAACAATGAGCCTGTGCTAAACTCTTGGGTTTCTCTTCTCTGTGATTCCCATATGAAGGAAGAGCTCATCACTTCATAATCACTGGTCCCTGTGACTGCAGTGAGCAGCCTTCCTTACATTTCCCATGCTATTTCCAATGCAAGAAAGTGAGGGAAATCGATTTTCTTCCAAACAAATCGATTTTAACTAAGAATTTGATTAATCAATTTAATCAATCTTTTCCTTTTTAAGTTTTTTTTGGCCCAGCTCTAGTAATTTTTTCAGCATGTTTTCAACCAGATAATCCCAATGTTACTAGTCAAATCTGTGGAGCGGTGATCCTGCTCATACTCACAGTTGAAATGCATTATTCTCATTTACATTTACATTTTCATTTTTGTAAATGTAAGAAAATGCATTTAATGCCATATATTAAACATTCAAAGCAGAGCAATCTCCATGGAGACCAGCAGACAAAAGTTTCATACTACATCTTTAAAATAGTTTTCATTAGACCTGGTTTATTTGAAGTTTAGTCCTGATTCAGTCTTCCATACATCTTTTAGTTCATGTTGCTATTTTGTACAAAGAACTTTGTCACTTCTGGAAGGTTTCCTCATTTGAAAGTCCCTGGACAGAGCCCTGTTTCATGAGCACCTTTAATGACTGTAGTTTTATTGACTTCAGTGATAGAGGCCATTTTGAGAATCCCAGAGGTGGAACGTATTAATTTGCCTGATTTTGTTGCTCATTTGTTTGTTGTCTATGCTGTGTTCATGGAGCTGTTAACAGTGTAGGAAAATTCACTTTCAAATTCAATCATGGTTCTTGTTTACACAGAGCCTGTGTAAAATCACTGTGTAGAGATTATAGAAGCAGCAGGCTTGCCTTTCCACAGATGTGATTGTAACTTGGTCTTTTCCCACCCACTTCTCTTGGTCACCTTCAGAAATGTTGAGTGGTGGATTTAACCTATTGTAATGAAGTGTGATCTTTCAGAAGAAGCCGTCTCTTTTCATTTATTGTCCCACAAATTCCTCCTATAGTATAATAAACCGTAACTAGTGTTATTGTCACGATACTAACATTTAACCCTTGATTTTGATACTAAGCAATATTAGTCCATGACTAGTCCATGTGCTCTTATACTTGTTCTAATACAGCTCAAGATCATTCTAAAGACATTCAGGAAAAGTTCTGCTCTGTCCGGCCAATGAAACTTTTTTAGTATTAATACCTGCTCAGATGAATATCTAGATTCAATACCAGTTTTTGTATTGATTCGTATCTGGTGTTCAATACTTCTGACAACCCTATATTAAAAATGTGCTCATATTTGACACTATTATTTCTGCACTGCCCGTGTCTGTGTCATCAGTGCATCTGATTTGCCTTTTTGAACTGACAAAAATGGAGAGAAAACTAAAAATATCCCTTAGCATACATTTTTGGTCTTCTATGGATTTAAATCCCTTCACATGGGATGGTGTACATGTCCCAGTGCAGTGTGGAGGTGTGGGTGACGTGAGCGCTCTTTGGCTCACTGCTCTTTGCTCTGTGCTCTGTTATGTCATGTGGGACAGAGGTGGACCAGAGCCTGTGTCACTGTCAAACCGCAAACCCAACTCCAGTCAATGAGTTTAAAGTTGCCCTCTTGCAAAATGCAAAATCCACACTTCAGAGCTTTTAACCATGTTGTAATAGTTTTCCCTCAGCATTTACACTCTTGAAGTTTGTTTGAGCAGTCTTTAATTAACTTACTTTGTTCTCAAATTTTTTCTTAATCTGTGATCGCATAGTCTTTTTGGTACAAATGGGCCAACAGATCTTCCCTACCGCAATGCAGTGGAGCAGAGAATCAGCAGACATGTTTTTCTTTTACTAATATGTTCTGTAAATTTCTCTTTATAAATATTTTCCATCAGGAAATAATCTTTTTAGTATTATTTTCAATATGAAATTGGAATGTAAATCTTGACAAATAAGTAACATGTCTCACTGTGTGTGTCTGTCTCTGTATGTGTGTGTCTGTGTGTGTGCAGGACCCACCAGCTCCGGATATGTCCTTCATCTTCGATTGGATTTATAGCGGTTTCAATAGTGTTCTACAGTTATTAGGTAAGTACACTGTTTTTCTTGGTTTTGGCATATTATACACTGCTCACTGTCCTGACAAATGGAGCTACTGGGCCAAAATATTCTGTAAGAAAATTTAGACATGGCAATTTGGCACATCTGAAATGTTAGTTGCCACCATATATTATTATTCACTGGAGGCACCCTGAGTAGAGCCGCTGCTCTTTCACATGGCTCAGACATTTGTTCTGGATGCCTCCTGAATGTCTGCAGTGGTGTCCACATCCCACTAGAAGGAGGCCCCGGTGAAGACCCAGGACATGCTGGGGGGGACTTGAAGGGCCTGTGAAGGCCTCCAGATCCCCACAAGTGCTGGAGGAAGGGTCTGGGAAGTCTGGGCATTTCTGCTCAGACTGCTGCTTCCATGGCCTGGCCCTGCATAAAGCAGAATAAATGGGAGCATTGTTATTATCTACTCATACTATGCAGTGACATCATGCTGGGGGTGTTCATCCTGTATGTCTGTGGTGGAATGTTCTGCAGTTACCCTGATGACAAAATGCACCTATTGCAAAACACAGCCTTACAGATAAGTTTTAAATTGTATGAAAACTCAGACTCAGGATTTAAAGAGCACATTTTCAGGAGTCTGTGATCATTGCGAGTTTGAATTTCAACAAGAAGGTGAGAGGGACTAACTGAAAAACTGTTGGCTAATGCTAGCTTGCCTGTGACTAAGCTTCCTGGCAACAGCTCAGAGTAAACTCTAACTTTAGTAACAGCTTCAGACAGAGCTGTGCCTACAGTTAGCATCACACCCCCAGAGAATGCTGATGACATCATCTGCAAAGTCTGAATATTTGAGGTGTATTTATATGTGCCTCACTGAGCACAGTGAGTACAGTGAGTCTCCTATGGCTCTTCTCTGAAGTGACTGCTCCTGTTCCTCCTGTCGGACCAGTGTCACTCACATCACTCACATCACTCACTCTGCTCCTGTGTTTACACCTTACAGAGTTCACACACACTCACCACACACTCACCACACGCTGCAAGCGTGGCAGTCATGATTAAAGTAGCAATATTTATTTATTTAGAAAGATTCGGACAATATAGTATCAAAGCATTCATTAAAGGTCCTCTAAAGCTCTAAATGCTCTGTTCCAATCCAGCCCATTTTATTTCTAAAGCATATTTCAGAAACAGTTTCCAAAGTGCTGCACAAATATATAATCACAACAATAATAATATAATGGTAAAATAAATGCTCAGATTTAATCATACTAGTGTTAAAACAATACAACCAATAAAACGAAATAAGAGCAAAAACACAGAATGGCAATAAATAAATAAAACCAATAAAATCAAAATACCACCTTGTGATGTCAAGAAGTGGTGGTTTCAAGTTTTCAACAGCTCATTTTACATTTAGTTTAATAGAGATGGGCAACTCCAGGAATGTAATCAACAAATTATTCTTGTGAAGGGCCAAGGAGAATCCAAATACTGTATATTTTTTATCCAAATGATTCTTCACATCTAACAGCCTTTTCTCTGTCCCTCTGTGTGTTTCAGGACTGTATAAGAAGTCGGGGAAGTTAGTATTTCTGGGCCTGGACAATGCCGGCAAAACCACACTACTGCACATGCTCAAAGACGACAGACTGGGCCAGCACGTGCCCACCCTACATCCCAGTGAGTCACCCACTGTATACGCATCCTCTGTACTCGGTGGAATCTCCATACTGTACACCCTAAATACTATATGACTTATTACTTATATGAATTATGACTTAATACTATATTACTCATTTACAACTTATTGTTCTATACATGACAAATAGTACGGTCACTGGGGGTAAATATTTATTGTGGGTCCTTTTTCTTTGTACTAGTATTGATGCATTTTGTTATTTTTCTGAGCTACTATCAAATTTGATCTGTAGAGCAGGTGTCTCCAATGTTATTACTCCAGTGAGCTACTTTTACAAAATGAAAATGCTAGAGAGCAGCCTACTTTAGAAAAAATTGAGTAAATATAAGAGCCAGGCCAAGTCTTATGCTGCGTTCAGACCAGAGCATCAAGTCGTCCAGTTTACATGCAAGTCTATGTGGATGCGTGTTTAGAGCCATCAGTGCAGTGTGAATCTGGCGTCGACGCAGCGTGTCTTGAGCATTCAGGCATTGTCACGGCATCAGAAGTTGAAAGTGCTGAACTTTTGGCGTCAGACCCGGTGCGTCAACCAGTCAGGGATTGAGCTCCAGTGACGTAGCGACGTTACCGGGATGAGAAGAAGAAAGAGAAAATAGACCCGGAAACCGGAGCTATAAACACGATGGAGCAAGAAATCCACACCACATGTCATTAGAGGATTATAAATATATACACGCGGCAACCGCCGAGCCCACCGCCAGGACTAAATCAGGACCGAACAGGGACTAAATCAGGACTGAACCAGCTCTAAACAGGTCTAAACCAGGACGAAGCACTGATGTGTGTGTTATAAAAACACTCTCTCATCCCGCTCGGCCATCGCTCCGGGAAAAGCTTGGAGAAATGGCACGTGTTTCCAGGGCAATGGCTGCCCTGGATGCGCATCAAGTATTTTTTCCCGTTTATTCACGACGTCCAAGATGAGCGTCAGGTGCATCTAAATACAAATGCAAAGGCGTCCAACTTGAAGCGTTCATTGCGTTTTTGGAAAATTATACATTTATATGGAAGAATCTATTAGTGTTTGTCTTTGTTTTTTAATATATTCAGTTAATGTCAGCGTATCACAGTTGAGCAGGACAAAAAATGTTTTTAAATGACAGTATCAAAGAATAAATAACACTCAAAGCAATATAAGTACTGTTAAGGGTCAAAAGCTATTGGTGCACAAAGTTAGGCATCAAAAATATGCTTTTATAATGGTAGCAAAAGGAAAAATTCTATTTGAAGGGAGGAGCTAATTACAATTAGCTCATTCATTCAGATATAAGGACTTGTCCTCCAGCATTCTGACTAGAACTGAAGAAGCAGCTTGGATGAGCTGTGAAACATATTCAATCAAATAAACATTTGACAAATTGAATGGTTCCTTTTGCCATGGATTCTATCTGGACGACTAAGATTAATTTTATACAGCACAGTAGAATTCAGAAATCTCTTTGCGAGCTACCTGGGAGGAGGTGGAGAGCTACAGGTTGGAGACCTGTTTAGAGGGTTAAACAAATCACTTCTATGACTCATGAAGTTTCATTACTTTTTAATTTATTTCTAGTAGCTCATGGTCATTAACAATACTGTACATATAGAATATCTTTGTATCGGAATCCTCAGAGTGTGTTATTGTAACAGGCCTGTGTGCACCACACTCTATAATCTCTATAAGGCTGCCCCTCACACTGGACACTCTGGTTTCTTCATCTCAAAACATGAACAACAGGTCAAATCCTCCAGCTCAGGTAGTCATGATTAAAACTAGCTCAACATCTGGAGCTGGGTCAACGTTAGAAAGACTTATTTGCATCTGAGACTTTAACAAGTATCAGTATTGAAACTAGATGCATAATGACCAAGTATCTGTACTATATAAGTATCTGTATCTGTGGTAAAAGACCACAAAATAAAGAAAATGCTGTTATGGCAGAGAAAAGAAATCCCATTGTCTTTCAAGTTTATCCACTCCACCCAGAGCCCCAAGATTGTACCCAGTTGTACCCAAAATTAGGCTCAAGACGAGAGATGACAGAGCCTTTCCTGTGGCAGCGCTCAGACTGTGGACCAGTCTTCCTCTTCCTGTCACATCCTCTCAGTCTGTAATGCAGTTTAAGACTAGACTGAAAACTCACCTCTTCTCCTTGGCATTAAAAATTAGCTAGTCAGGTTATCCTGTTTCTTGTTTTTACTGTAGTTTTCACATGTACTTGCCTTTAATTGAAGCATTTTGGCCAGCTGAAGTAGTTTTAAATAACCTTGAATTGAATTAAATGTAATTTTAGATTTGTGACAACACTAGCAAGGGCTGGGATCAATATGGCAAGTGAAACACTCCAGTAAGTAGTCAAATGCTTGTCCTGTCTGCTCCAAACCACCTGCTATTACTGACAGAGGATTGGCTGTAGACTTCTCCATTAAAGCACACAAGATGAGCACTGACAGAACTTGATCTAGATTAAAATTGTTCCTCCATAACACTATCCATAAACCCATTCATATCCTCTGTTCCTCCTTTATACACAATTTAGAAATCATCAAATACAGAGTCTTGTAAAATGTTAAACCGTGGTTGTGTTGCAGCGTCTGAGGAGTTGACGATCGCAGGGATGACCTTCACCACATTCGACCTTGGAGGACACGCACAAGGTCAGTAGCACACCATTCTACGACAGGCGCTCTACCTGATTTTACTGACTTAAAAATGTGAAAAACAGAGCTAGTTCATAGCTACATATGTTTAATCTGGACAATAGGACAGTCACAATAATGAAGTGATTTTTGTGTAGGTTATAGTTTTGTTTAATGTATTGTACATGTGCAGCACGCAGAGTGTGGAAAAACTACCTCCCCGCCATCAACGGCATCGTGTTCCTGGTGGACTGTGCGGACCTTGGGCGGCTGGCAGAGTCCAAAGCAGAACTCGATGTAAGAGAATATAATATATACACAGGTTTTTATATTGATTTAAAGGAACTGTATCTTACTGTTTAAAATAATATATATTACAATCACAACTGAGCCTGTGTTGCCAGATTCTAAACTTGCAGATAGACACATCCTGCATTTGTCTCATTCTCAGTTTATGTTGAGGCCTCATGTGAAGCTCGGAACCTTCAGAATTCCCTCCCTGAGTTGCAGAGGCTGCACTAGCATTGACTCAGAACTGGTGCAGGAGCTGGAGTTTAGGAAGGGACCGTTCAGATCAGAGAGACATTTTAGGTTTAAACACACTGGAGTTCAGCATTGAAACTGGCAACACGAATGGGAGAGTCATGTGAGGCTTTCTGATTGGATAATTGTTAATGTTATCGGTAAACACTATCTTTTATTTGAACATGTACCATAATTTACGGACTATAAAGCGCACCTAAATATAAGCCGCATCAACAAAATTTTGACCAAATTTCAGATTTGTACATACATAAGCCGCACCTGAATATAAGCCGCAGGTGTCCACATCTTCACAAATGTTTTCAAGTTCGCTCCGTCTGCTTTTATTGCCTCTGAAAGTGTTTGTCGTCTTTTTGCATTGAGTCAGTTCATCGCTGCCGTCGCCACCGTCTTGACTCACTGATGCAGAGTTTACAGCAGCAGCTCTACGTCCTTCTTCAGATCAGTCACCTTTAAATTAAAAGCTGCACCATCTGCGTTTCTTCATGTGTTTTCCATGAGGAGGGTGTGTGGATGAAGCGTAAAATAACTGTTCAAAACACAATCAAACGAGCGTCTTCCTCTGCACATCCCCCGTCTCTCCCCGTCTCTACTGCACATGTCTCCTGCACAAAGAGACGCTGTCGGGTCTTGGATCTTGTCGGAGTCTCGATTTCAGCAGATTTCAGACTCTCCCGGGGGCAGGTTATGGATCAGGTCTGAGTGGATGTTCGGCTACTGAAGTTTGACGTAATTTACGCCTCAGCTGCATTTAACGCAGACGAGTAAGACGTGTCCCCCTCACTAATGTTCATTTAGCCTCATTGTGTATTTTATCACACGGGGATAAACTGTTTTAGTGCTGACGGCATCGCTAGTTAACGCTGTAACTTCAGCTATTCCTAGATCCATGTGTTCACCGCACAGACAGTGGTGTTTTCCGCACTCACACGTGCTGTGCCCACATCCGCTGTGTTGCCAAATAAATAATCCGTCCATATATTAGCTGTTGTAAGCCGCAGGGTGCAAGAAAAAAGTAGCGGCTTATAGTCCGGAAATTCTTTAAAAATATTCATTTGAAGGATCAAAGTTGGCAAAAAGGTCTTATTTATGTAGGCAGCAAGCTTTTCTGGAGAGAACTAAATGTCCCTCTGTTTCCGTGGGCGCTTATTGTGTACATGCATTGTGAAGCCAAATCAAATTACAGTATTTGTCTGTGAAATGTCTAATGTTGTCCCTTCTGTTGTCACAGGCGTTGATGACAGATGAGACAATTGGAAACGTGCCTATCCTGATCCTGGGGAATAAGATCGACCGCTCGGACGCCATCAGTGAAGAGAAACTGAGGGAGTGCTTCGGACTCTACGGACAGACCACAGGAAAGGTACGTCCAAGTCCTGGTTATGTCCCTGGTATTTGTCCCTGTTTTTGTCCGTGATCCAGGTTGTCCTGGGTTAGTCCTTGAACCACTGCCCAATGGCACACGCTGGTTCTTTGGAAATTTAATCTATGGACATAAATAATATTTGCTACAATTTGACATTCTGTTTGTCAATTGTCTTTTGACATACATAGAGGTAATTCTATAACTTTAACCTAGCAACCAAACTGTAAACAAGGACCAGAGCTAGTCTACTGTACATTTAGCCCCACCCACGTAGTCCTTTCTGCCGCTGGTGTCAAGCAGCCGGTTTCCCATGATTCTTTTGTGGTAAACAATGCACCCGTTAATATATTATATTTTTCAGTCTCAGTTTATTTCTTATTTAATAGCTTTTACCAAACAGTGCTTGATGTAGAACCATATAGAAACATAGCCAACTTGCTAGCTTCCATGTTCTAAATAGGAAGAGAGCATGAGCTTAGTTTTTTTGTTTATTTATCTGAAACAAGCACAGTGCACAGAAACATTAATTTCAGAGAGAAGATGCTCTGTGCCAGATTTAGCTACAAGCTTCTTTTACATTAAAATGTTACACTTAAAAGAATTATTTACATTAAACCAACTCTAACAACATTTTATCATTAACAGTGTCTCCTTAAAATAACCAATATCCTATTTCTCAATAATAATAAAAATTAATTCATTCTCATTTCCATAATACAAGATTGGGAAAAAAACACCACCCCTCCCTTTCTGTTTGTATTTACCTGGTGTTTTTATTTCACCATTTTGTCTGTAAATTAATTCCTATCTTAATATGGGACTACAAATTCGCCCCTGTGACTGCTAGCCTCGTGAGCTTCATTTGACTGGATCTGAACACTATGGGTGACATCACACTTTTTTCTAGTGTCTTTGTAAAGTGCATTTATCTTGACGAGTAAATAAAATCAAGTAAGGATCCTTTTACTCACCTGTGTGTTGTGTGTGCAGGGGACCATCCCTCTGAAAGACCTGAACACACGCCCCCTAGAGGTGTTCATGTGCAGTGTGCTGAAGCGACAGGGCTACGGAGAGGGCTTCCGCTGGCTTTCCCAATACATCGACTAAACAACAACCAACAACAACAAACAAACCGACATCTAAAATCACCAACCAGATCCACCACCGCCACCTCCATCTGACCATCAGGGGGCGCTATACCCAGCCACACCACAACAGCCATAACCCCTGCAGAATCCCCCATAGACTCGATACAGTTGGACATTTTGCACTTCAGAAATCACGTCATTTTTCAAGTTATTTTTTTTTCCAAGAGCCGCAAATCCGCAAAAATGGTGTTCAAATAAGAAGTCCAACTTTTGTAATCTTTTTAGTGTCCGTCTCTTCACCTCTGCTCTTCGTTCAGTGTAGATGACTCTATATATATATAAATATATTACTGTACATTTCTATAAACTCATTGGTTTAGGTCACAGCAATCTTCTGTGTCTCCTCAAATAGAAACCATTGCCGTTTTTTAACAGTTCACATTTTTGTTCACATTGTAATTTAATCATTGATTTTTTTTTTTCAATAAAATACTAAATATGGCCACGTAAACAGCACTCACATGTAGTGTTGAAACATTATCAGATTTAAAGCCTCACTGCGTAAGTTACGGCACTTCACTTGTCTCTATGGAGATGTTATTGCTTCGCCCGGGTTGTTTCACAGTATGGGCTTACACGTATCTATCTAGGTTTTATTTAAAGTATTTCTATTACTCGGATATACCTTGAAAATCACGCATCTTACCTACTTGATGAATGCCATACTGCGGAACATTCCATGCAAAGCAAACACTCGCAGAAAAGTTGCACAGTGGAGCTTTAAAAGCCTTTCTTGAGGTGATTTTTCTATGTTGTAGCGTCCAAATAAGCAAATAGAACGCGTTTTTAAGAGACAGTTTAGGTGGATGGATGACCAGTTGAGTGGGGGTTTTAATAGGAATAATGGAGCTCAACAGTCAGTTTGAAATCTGCTCTGATTCCAGAAGAAAATTTTCCATTCATTTTTACTGTAGACTTCCCAAAAAATTCAAACATTAACAGTTTAAAAACAGGCTAAATGAAGTTCATAACACAGTGGTTTTAAGCATGTTTAAAACTCAATGTGAACTGTTTGAATAACTTGGTGGTTTATTAATACTTTGCAGTGATATGCTGGGGGTGT
>KN508314.1:9386-40579 GCA_000787155.1 Scartelaos histophorus | reverse complement strand
CAGCAGTTACCATGGCAATACATTAGAAAAAAAACACTAGAAATGCGTAATATAGTCTGGAAAACTGAAGAAAAAATACTTTTAGGTGTTTGATTTTCAACAAAAACATGATTTAACTAACTGAAATACTCCAGACTAGCTAGTGACATAAATTTGACATCCTGTCGTAGTTCCAGCCAAGTCAGTTAGTGTTGAAACCCAAGGAATGTTGATGACGTCAGCTGCCAAGTATCAATAAATTCTTCATCAGTTAACATAGAGCCGGTTAGCTCTGAGCTTTCAAACTTTTAATATTTTTTTCAGGGTGTTTATGGTAAAAATGAATGGGAGTTTTGCTTCGGGACCCAGGCTGTGCGCTCACTGTTGGGTCCCATTCACTGTAGTGGATATTGAACTCAAACGGCTCGATGCAGTACATTTGAAGGAGGGAGCAGTTGTAGTTTAAGAGCCCATATTATTTAACAGGGTGGAGTTTTAGCGACCAATATGAAATGAATTACAAAATGTGTCCAAAAAGTGATATTTTTATTGATAAAACAATATAAAGCTGCTCTATGTAACTTTTCCGGTGGAGAGTCGATCACACGTTTCTCTCTGTGAACATGTTCTCATTGCTTTGCCTTGAAAGTTCCACAGTATGGCATTAAACTAGTGTGCATTTATCGACAATTAATGCCCTATTGTGGAACATTGTGGAGACTAGCGGGTAGCAGACCCTCCACCTGAAAGACATCTGTTAATATTTATAGCAAACTGCACATTTCAAACTTGTGAGCAGGATTGCAACAAAAAAAAAATGAATGAACTATTTTTAATCAATATTACTGCAGTTCTTAAATCTGAAATATCATGAATACTGCTTTTTGGACATATTTTGTTGGCCCTATAGTAAAAACAGGGCCTAAATGTTGATTATAACCTTAAAGGGACCATACATTCATGAAGTGTACCCAATAACGTACATGGATTTTTGTATTTCCAAGATGGTGTCCTTTAGACTGTGCATTACAACACAAACTTTATGCATGCCTTCTTATTTTTACAATATTCCAGTGAAAAGGAGGGAGGAGAACATGCCAAAACAAACCAGGAACGCTGAAATGTAAAGTGTTTTTTTAATGGATTTCTGTCCCTATATTGTCTAATACACAGTCCATTCCCATTATGTCCAATTAGACCAACAGAAAGACTACGGGACGATGCTGTTTTTTGAATCAAACAAATGTAATAAATGTTTGCAATGAATAACAGGCCTTGAGTCCATTTGGAGTAAAACTAAATAAATGATATTATTAGTACAACAAAGTCTATACAAGTTCATGTTTCTTACTGAACACTGCAAATGTCAAAGGAAGTGTGTGTTGTTTGCACTTCTATAATCACAACTGACTCCAGAGCCTTAACCTGCAGATCAACACATGAGTCAGTGATGTTTAAGGATTGTTAAAATTGTTAAAAATGTAGTTTCTATTGAACTTTTTCAAATATTTACAATGTCATGCGCATCTATGTCATCTATGTTTGACATTTATATGAAGCATTTTTGGTGTTTTTTTTATTTTTATGTACATCAATTGGCTACGACCTTAAAAACTGTCATGTGGTGCGACTGAGAATAACCTTAAAATAGTTTTATTTTCTAAAACATGGTTGGGATGTTCATCTAAGTTGTGAGTCATATGAACATGAGATTGAGATTTTAAAAAATGGACACGCTCGGACAATATTTGTTTGAATATTATGGGGAAAATATGTGTTCAAGAAAGATTAAATTTAATGTGGGACTAAAACACTTCAGAAAATATGAGAAAAAAGAAAATAAATGTGATTAGATTTAGAGTCATTTTAAAGAAGTTTCAAAATCATGAGTTAAGGGCGGACGGTCGCACCACATGAACATTTGACACTTTAAGAATAAAAAAAAAAGGGCAGAATAATAAATAAATAACATTTGTGGAAACAAAAGATTTGCTTCCATGGAGGTCAGAGGTTCTACAGGTATGTGGGGAATTATTGTGAAATTTGAACCTTTTTAACTGAAGAAACTGCAACTGGACACACGTCATGTTCAGGCTCATTATGCTTTCTTTCTCCTTTGTCATGTCCAGTGTTTTGTTTTGTTTTTTTAAATTAAGAATAAATCAGTATGTCACAATTATTAGTAAAAGCTATATTTGATCAGAACATGTGTACCTCATATCTGCAGCTCAGTGGAGGCATTCTGGAGGTTCAGAGTGTTTGCATAAGGCCTAAGAACTTATGTGTGTCCTCTATCTGCAGGTTTAGGCTCCTGGTTCAGTTGTTCACAGAACACGTCCAGTTCCTTTAAAAGTTCCAACTTGTAAATTCAAAGTGGAACACCCCTCATGTCGTAATTTAGATGTGGAAACTCAGGCAGCATTTCAGCACCCAGGGCTGGGTCTGAGTTAGGATGTCTTTTTCTGAGTTAGGTTGTAGTAATAATATTTCGGCCACTAGAGGGCACACTCAGTATTCTGTCCTAGAACTCAAAAGAACCAATCCAAGTACTGTCAAAGCAAAAACATGTCAACTTTTGTTATAAAATATCTCTGGTGCAATTCCAATACATCCATAACAGTCACAAATCAAAGTTTAGTGTCACATTTTACTGAAAGTCCATTGAACTCAAATATGCAGTTTAAATATACAGTTTTTCAATAACAAGTGAATTTCAATCAGATGGTGATCTGACTTATTAAAGGACCAGTACCTGATTTTTTAGACTCCACACAGATCTCTGAGTGAGTAATTCGGACGCTCTGAATGCATAGTAAGTAAGGAAGAACTCTGGAGCACTGCAAACTGTTTAAATGAACTAATTCAGTTTTGTTTTTCATGTTTTTAAAACAGGAAAAGTTACGTACAGAGCTGTTAAATCAGTCCAATCAATGACAAAAAATGAAGAACAGTGTTTCTTTTCATTTCCAAGTGCATAAATAAATAGTATTCTCACTAAAGACCCTTTCAAACTTTATGTTGTTAGAATGTTTAAAACGTTGGACTGGAGCAAGTGGAGGCAAAATGATATAATATCATATATTTACAATGATTAACACACATGCAGACTCAAATGTGAATGGTTTTATGATATTATGGCAAAATAAGCAACTATTTTGAATTTTAAATTTTATTTAATTTGCTTCTCTGTTAAAAAGGATGGAAAAAATACCGTTTTCTAGGCCCAAAATAGTAATTGGGCTTCACAAAAAGAATAATTTATGATGAAATGTGTAATATATCTGTAGATGAAATGAAAAACAAAATTTCTGAGGATTTGTCCAGTAAAACCTCAAAATGTGGATTTTGCCTTTGTAAAAATGCTTAGTGTGCATCATAAACTCTTGTCAAATAAACAAATCAGTGTTGGAATTACGTGGGAGCTGAGCTCCCATAGCGTGAGCGAGGCTCCCATAGCGTGAGCGAGGCTCCCATGAAAGCAGCACAATCAGTTATCTTATACTTCATATACTCATAAATAAAACCCACTTCTAGTTTAGTTTACTTATTTTAGTTTATTTATTTAATGAGACAGGGACAGTCCCACTCTACATGAACCTTAAGGAGAGATGCTTGTAGCAGGCTGTAGCACCAGTGCTCATATCCACCTGTCGCTCCTGGGCAGGTCGGGGTTATAGTTCATCAAATCAAACATACAAAGAAAATGTCTTTTTATGACCAGAGCATCAGAACAATTCTGTATCCTCATCCACACCCAGTTCTTCTCAGCACCTGGTCCAGGAGAGAGCGTATGCTTTTATGTAGGCCAGGGGTCCCCAACCCCCGAAAATGCGACCGCGGACCTCGCCTCCTCTTGTGCGCAGCGAGACGCGTAAGATGCGTGGACTTTGCCTCCTCCTTGTCCCGTACGTCGCAAGGACCACGCTTCTAAATCACAACTAAAACCAGGACTAAACCAGCACTAAACCAGGATTAAAATATTGTCAAACATAAAACCGAACCACTGATTTGGCTTCTTGCGCACTTTAGCGTTTAGTTTTATTTTTTATTTTTTTTATATAGAGCCCCCCTTCAAAATGATCATTCGAACCATGAAACAAATAATGTAAAACACATTTGTAAGTGTTTTTAAACTGGGCTCTGAATCATTCACATGGATCTGTGGTTTTCATTTTCTAAATTATCCTTGATTTTGAATATTTTGTGATATTCTGAAGTTAATCCCAGTTTTCCAGTTAAAATCCCATTTTGTTCCACTTCACTTTTGCTGCTCCAATCTGGAATTTAGAATGTTTTTGTTTACAATTTTTCAAAGCATTTATTATGTTTATTTATTAAATATGGGACAGTGCACATTGATCCACATGTGTTAGTACAGATGTAAATGTGCCAGAGTTTGCCACGCAGGATCATTTTCATCTGTAGTCCCATTGGCAGGTTGATGGCAAGAGAAAAAAAGGACAAAAGCATTCAGTCCATCACACATGACAAACACATTAAAGATCGATGAACATTACTGTGGACACATGCGTAAAATGAGACCATGTTAAAAGCACAGCACATACATGAAACACAATAGACACGACTCACTGTCACTCAACAACACAGAGACATTTGCTGTGATGTTAAAGCACACAGATGAGTTCTGTTCACATGTCTGATTGTCCAAAAGCCAAAACTATAGATAGTAATAAAGATCCAGGAGTGTGCAGCACGAACTGAAAAGGCCGACTGTCCAAATGACGTCTTTCTGAGTGGAATTTTACTTTGAGGGAGTAAATTTGGATGATTTGGCATTCAAGATATCTGTGTTCGAATTCGTCTTTATATTAAAATTTAAGACTTAAATAGTTACACATGTATAAGTGGCTTCATGTATTTAATCAAAGACAATATATTTTTAGATCTGAAAAATCTGTTAACTTATGTGACATTAAAATACAAAAATGTTCTTCAGTCTAAACACTAAATCCACTGTTTCGCTGCTAAAATGTGTATACGGCGTTAATCACATTATGTACTGCAAGATAACGCAATTTTTATTTTAGTTAAAGGTAGGGAAATGTCCAGCTTTGTGTTTCAAAACAGAAAAACTGTCAAAAAAAAAAAAAGTGCGCTCCCTCAGTGACCAATGCAATTCCAAGTACTACATGACATCACACACAACTTCACAGGTGGAGTTTAAGGGAAGTGCGGATACCTGTTTTTGAACTTGTGAGATTTCTTCCCCTGAATTTACCTTTGGCTTGGACTGAAAAAAAACTGTTCAAAGCTGGTGAGTTATGCAATTTAAGAAGCTGTAGTTCCAAGAAGCAGTGCAATTTCTGCTAAAGAAGTACATAAAATAAATAAAAATAGTGAAGCCAAAATTGTGAAATGGATTGCACTGTCCACAAAATATTACAAATGTCAAAATCTCGTCTTGACTCATTCTCATGGACCCAGTGTCGTCTCGTGCTGTTTCTTCAGATGCCCAGAGTCACTTTGGTACAAATGAAAAAATGAAAAATAATAAAAATCTGCTGCTCGCTGCTGTGATCTGACGTCATCTCCCACTGGACACTGCAGTTTTCCAATGGTTTAAAATGTCTGAATTAAAACCTAAAGATGCACAGAACAGTACAGCAGACACAAGCGCAAAAACAATACTGATCAAATTCATTGTTTTTCTGAGTCGTCTTCACCGTCGTCGATTTTGCAGCATTCTCCGGTCACCACGTCGGCCACGCACACGCCCACAGCGATCACCGGGGACAGGAGCACCAGAACCAGGGCCAGAAGCAGGTGTTTACAGACCCCACAGCCGCCTCTGTTTTCCTGCTTTGACGGTTCTGTTTCGGGCTGTGACAGGACCGGGGGTGGAGGCTCGGGTTGGGGGTTGGATTCCCTGGTTGCTGGAGATCCCGGGGAGGGGGAGGGAGGCGCACAGTCGGGTGATTTCGGGTGCTCATCGCTGGGGCACGAGTGAGCGGAGGAGGAGGAGAGGTCTTCTCGAGGGCACGGACCGATCATGATTTTTGCAACTGCCATGAAAAAAGAAAAAAAAATCATCTATAAAACATATCCAATTAACATGTTAATTAACCTCTAAATACAAAAATGAACTCTTAAAAGGCCAGTACTTTTTTTTCCATGTATTTGAACCAAAAGTGTCTTGCCCCAGTACAGATATATTGTATGTGACAAAATAAGTCTGCTGTGTACTGACGGCATCTAATTATAACACAATTTATTGTCAAAGAATCAGGAAGTGCATGTTTTTTTGTCAAAAATCAGATGCAGAGACGGAGAATTGGTTAAATATTTATTCTTTGATTATTGTAGTGTAGCCCGTCAGTCGTACTTCAGTCTCTCTTGAGCCACTGACAAAGCGGTGACAGTTTTAGTAAAGTAAAAAGTACATTTGAAGTAACATCTGCTGCTTACACATTTTCTAGTTTTGTTTTCCTCTAGTTCAGTTCAAGATTTTGTTTTAAAGGTCTTATATTGCGCAAAATGGACTCTCGTGAGCTTTATGTATTTGAACCAAAAGTGTCTTGCCCCAGTACAGATATATTGTATGTGACAAAATAAGTCTGCTGTGTACTGACGGCATCTAATTATAACACAATTTATTGTCAAAGAATCAGGAAGTGCATGTTTTTTTGTCAAAAATCAGATGCAGAGACGGAGAATTGGTTAAATATTTATTCTTTGATTATTGTAGTGTAGCCCGTCAGTCGTACTTCAGTCTCTCTTGAGCCACTGACAAAGCGGTGACAGTTTTAGTAAAGTAAAAAGTACATTTGAAGTAACATCTGCTGCTTACACATTTTCTAGTTTTGTTTTCCTCTAGTTCAGTTCAAGATTTTGTTTTAAAGGTCTTATATTGCGCTAAATGGACTCTCGTGAGCTTTAAATCATGTTAGAATCTTGTTACCTTCACAAAATACATTGAGTTTTGTTTCATTCACATGTTTGAGTATAATTATTATTAGTCGATCTGCATCTCCAAAGCTTAAAATCCACCTCGTGATGTCATGTGATAGTAGTTTTCAAGTTAAGCGCTGCCATTTCACGTTAGTTTAGTAAAGATTGGCAATTCCAGGGCTGAAATCATTCAAAAGATTCTAGTGAATGTGTGCGGAGTTTAAACACACTTCCTGTGCACTTCCTGTATTGCTGTGACATCACAAAGTGGAACAGCGTGACTTATTTTGAGAGAAGAACTCAGCCTGAAAGTGCAGGTTTGCCTGTTAAACATGTGTGGATGAAAAAAAAATACAAATCCAGGTTTGTTTGTGATGAGGAAACATTAGAACACAGACCAGAAAATAATATAATATTGGCCCTTTAAACTCAAGATTTGAATACATATTTACAAAAATTTAAAGAGTGAAACTGAAGCAAATGACTTAAAGATTCGTTTGCAAAATTATTGTTGAGTTTTTGTTATTCAAAGTTCCGAGCTGTGCAAAAATAAAGACTTTCTGTGTAAAGTTTTGGACAAGCTGTATTTCTGATAAGGCCCAGTGTTTGTGCACATGTGAGTGAGTCCATGTTAACACTGTGGCTGTTTTCAGGGTCATGCTCTGATGATGTGATAGTTTCAGATGGAGATCAGGTTCAAGTGCTCAAATAACATTCCAGTCAAAACTAGCATTACACAACAGTTTTTCACTTAGTTTAGAATCTGTTTTTCCTTTAGTGCGTTGGCAACGTCCCATTTACCCAAAGAAAAAAAGTGTAATGCGATATACTGTATGATTTTTGAGATTTTCTTTCTGTTTGGAGGTAAATGAACTCCTCAGCATTTAGAATTTGCCAACTTTATTAGACACAAACGTTCAAGTGATTAAACTAATTGTGACATTTAATTTTAAATAGTTTAGAAATACAAATAGGTGTGAAAAATGTAGTTGAAAATGGTAATAAAATAAAGGATATTTGTTTTTCTTTTCCTTGTACCATTTCAGATCAAAAGGAAAAGGTGGTTCTAAAAGTCCCAGTCACACAAATCACATATCAGCAAAAAAACAGGAGAGTGTCCTACAAAGAACAACAGGAATAAAAAATCTGTCTCAAAACACTTAAAAGATCGACTGGTTAACTCACTATAAAGGACACAGATGGAGAAGGAGCAGGTTTTCATTTTTTGCTTCATTTTGTCCTTATATCACTTACTAAAACATTATTAGTATTAGTATCTGAGTAAACTAAATCTCAACAATTTAAAAAAAATGTCTAAAAACATTTTCCACTCATTTTTGGAGTTGAAATGTGACTTGGAATTAAAGATCAACAAATCCTTCTGTACCAGGGTGACCAGATTTTCCAAAACAAAAACTGAGACACCCTCGTTTGGGCTGGTTCATAATAATAAATGAGTAAAACGAGTTTAATTAAGGAAAACTGTTCTGTACTCGGCCCATTCATGACTTATGTGAGTCAGCATAATCACGTTTTCTTTGTGTTTTGGTCAGGTTTAAGCAACTTTTTTGTATTTTACCTTAACAAATGACAGTTCATTCCTCTTTAGTATTGGCAGGGCTCAGATTGGTCAAAAATAGAGACACTTGGGACATTTCTTGTATAAAACTTGATATTTATGACCTCTTATGTATACACAGCAAAAAGTGGAGTGTTAAATTGACTCTCAGAGAATCAGTTTTAACATTTTCTCAGGGTTTATATGAGTCCAATCTGTTTAGAGTTAATTAAACATTTGGAAATGTTATAACATTATTTGGAACAGTATTATTACTCACATACAATCTTACACTACAGCAAAAACTGGAGGGTTTCTCAGGGTTTATATGAGTCCAATCTGTTCTATAATTAATTTAACATTTCTGGGAATGTTCCAGTTGAACCAGAGTTATATTAATGTTTTAAGATTAAACAGATAACACTTTGTAGGGTTATGCTGATTTAGCTAAACAACACACAGAGGTGATTTATTTTTACACTTTATTTTAGTTAATTTAAGATGAAATTATGTACAAAACTCGTTCAAACTGGTCTTCACTCACAGGAGTTTAAAGTGGTGGGAGGTGCCAAATTAACACTAGTGGAGGTTGAATTAACTTCATCCATATCAACTCTGGCAAATAACCCCAACTCAAACCCCCATTTAACTTTCAAATAGTTAAAATAACACCTTTTGGGTTAAAAACAACTCTGGAATATTTTACCCTGAAATGTCAACCCTCAATTTTTTGCTGTGTAGCTGAGATTATTTATTTTTTTTATTCTATTTTGACTTGTACATATACATGTGTGTTTTGTTCAGATCTTTACCGTACAGTTTGGGGTGTGTGGGAGCAGTTTTAAAGTCTGATCCTTATGTCGCTCTGAGGGGGAAATTGATTTTGCCAAAACGGCCTTTGAAGTTACACTGTCCCCTAAAAACTCTGAAGCTGTGAGTTGTTTCAATTAAATATTAAAACTTAAAGATGCACTGTGAAACTTTTCATGGTAATGCTTTGGTTTAAATTGTCCACAGTTTGGCATTAAACTCATCTGCCATGTTTTAATTCAACTACAGGTGTTATTTCTAGCTCCAAACATCTTAAAAAAAAATAATAATAATAATCTTTCCGCCTCTCCACAAATCTAACCTGTAATTTGTAAAGTCTCCATGGAGATTCTTACGTTTATGGCCATACTACAGAACATTCTAGGCACATTTTCGGAAACAAAAGACAGATTACACTTAAATGTTTCAGTGCAGAGTGGACAGTGTTGTTATTTGCACTTAAAAGAGACCAAATTGATAAAAAACACACACAAAAAAAAGTTTGAAATGGAGTTCAGATCATAAGTACGTGGTTATATAGTCACAGACTCTGGAGGTGCTCAGAGGAGTTTCGTTGTTGGGTGTTTTTGAGTCTCAATTTACAAATGTCCTAAAGGGATGAGCCGGAGATGTTTTGGTGAAAGAGGCCGAGAGACGCACAGAAAATCACTGTGGTTCTCTGTAATAAAAAGATTCAACGCCAAAAGATGAATCTGACAAGGATAATGTTCAACATTTATGGATCAGTTTTTGGATCACTCTTTCAAAAGCAGTGAAGCTGCTGTTGAGTCTTATTGATAAAAATGTTGTATATCTCCATAGAAACAAGCAGATGACACCACCAAGCCAAGAAACAATAGAATAAAACTAGACAAACAAACGGCCAGATTTTGTTCCTGCAAATATACAGTTAATTCCTTGTATCTTTGAAATGCTCTAATCCCAGTTTTGTTTCTTACCTGATCCGTGCACAGCTCAGAGTTTCTATGGAAGTAACTGATGCTGTTTGTTTCCTACAGAGTTCCAGAGGGCGGGACTTCCCAACTGCTCCTACCTCCTGACTCCTGACTCCTGACTCCTATCACCTATCACCTGTCTCCTGTCTCCTAACTCCTGCCTTCTAAATCCTATCTCCTAATTCCTAATTCCTAACTCCAACTCCTAAATCCTACCTCCTGTCTCCTAACTTATGTCTCCTAACTCCTGTCTCTTAACTCTTGTCTCCTAACTCCTCTCTTCTAACTCCTACCTTCTAAATCCTGCCTACTAACTCCTGTCTCCTGTCTCCTAAGCAGAAGTGGGTGGAGTCTTTTGAAACTGTTCACTCATTGGTCAGTTTTAAGGACCTGTGTGGATCCTGTGCTTTTACTGTTTTTAAAAAAGGGGTCAGTTTCTGGACAGACCATAGACCGTATAAAAGGATATATAAGGTCATATATACAGTCTATGGGAAAGACTCATGTGAAGCTCAGAACCTCCAGAATTCCCCCCCCTGAGCTGCAGAGGCTGCACTAGCACTGACTCAGGACTGTCTGCAGGTCTGGGGTTTCATTACTTGTCCAGTCAGAAAAACACACTTTGACAATGCCTAAAAAAGACAAGGGGATCTGGAGCTGTGTCCTGTCTCCCTGATTTCAGAGGGTGTGACTGACAGGCGGATTCACCAATCAGAGAGACGCATGGTCCATGTGCATCAGGATCAAACATAGCTGCTTGTCTGTGATGAGGGGGAAAAACAACACAGAGGAAAAGAGGATTTCTGCAGAAGCAACAATGACAGCACCAAACTGTGACTTATCCCGGGTAAGTGACACGTTTTGTTCTGAGTGATTTGAGTATTTTAGGAAGATCTTCTGCATTTGAGACATGATACAGATGAGAGGCCGTGGTGGGACTGTCCCAGGTTTGGACACAGGTTTGTCTCGCTCTGGATGCAGAAGGTTTGAGGGTTGAAGGATGTTTTCTAGTCCTGTATTGGTCTCTGACACAGCATGGACCACAGCAGGGCCCAGGTGTGTTCATTTGTTTTAAATATACTGTTAACAGTCTCATTAGACTCATATACAGACTGTGCCAAACATCAGCGGCTCTGAGCAGTTTTTAATCAGTTTCAAGTGGATCATTCAGTCCCAGCCCTTTTTTTGAGCTCATATTTATGAAGCTGAAAATCAAACTATTTGAAAAAGCTCAAGTTCATCATTTGTGGATCAGAAGTTTGGAGATTTATTTCAATGCCCCTGCCCTCAATCTGATATTAGAACTTCAGCCTCTGTATTTAGCTGTAGTTAACTGTATTTAGAGTAAATGAAACGGTTCCCGGTTTCACAGATATCAGATTGTACTTCCTGGTTGAGGTTTTTCTTTTTTTTTTTTTAGCAGAAATAGAAATGTAACGGCTCAGATGGGTCACACAGGTCTGATTTCATCTCAGACATCATGCTGTATTGTGTGTTGTGCGTTGTGTATTGTGTTTTTTTTGTGTGTGAGCAGCTGTGAAGTGTGCTCTGAGGAAACAGGTTTCACTTTTAGCAGTGTTTGATTCCTGGACATTAGCTCTGGTTTCTATCAGAGACAAGAACTGTGTGTGCTGTCGTGTGTGTGTCATCTGAAACTGTAGAGAACACACACCTGTGTGTCACACACTTGCCACACATATACACATCAAATCTAACTTTTACTGAGAGCAAATCTAATGCAGATTATTGTAGATCACAGAAACATTGGACATGATGAATGGAAATTATTTTTCTTACTATAATCACTTTCCAAAGCCTCGTGGGTTATGGAAGAGAAAGCAGCTTTATGCTTTGTTGTAACAGATATGGTCAAGACAGGTCCTGGGTCTGGACAGGTCCTGGGTCTGGACAGGTCCTGGGTGGGGACAGGTCCTGGGTCTGGACAGGTCCTGGGTCTGGACAGGTCCTGGGTCTGGACAGGTCCTGGGTCTGGACAGGTCCTGGGTCTGGACAGGTCCTGGGTCTGGACAGGTCCTGGGTCTGGACAGGTCCTGGGTCTGGACAGGTCCTGGGTCTGGACAGGTCCTGGGTCTGGACAGGTCCTGGGTCTGGACAGGTCCTGGGTCTGGACAGGTCCTGGGTCTGGACAGGTCCTGGGTCTGGACAGGTCCTGGGTCTGGACAGGTCCTGGGTCTGGACAGGTCCTGGGTCTGGACAGGTCCTGGGTCTGGACAGGTCCTGGGTCTGGACAGGTCCTGGGTCTGGACAGGTCCTGGGTCTGGACAGGTCCTGGGTCTGGACAGGTCCTGGGTCTGGACAGGTCCTGGGTCTGGACAGGTCCTGGGTCTGGACAGGTCCTGGGTCTGGACAGGTCCTGGGTCTGGACAGGTCCTGGGTCTGGACAGGTCCTGGGTCTGGACAGGTCCTGGGTCTGGACAGGTCCTGGGTCTGGACAGGTCCTGGGTCTGGACAGGTCCTGGGTCTGGACAGGTCCTGGGTCTGGACAGGTCCTGGGTCTGGACAGGTCCTGGGTCTGGACAGGTCCTGGGTCTGGACAGGTCCTGGGTCTGGACAGGTCCTGGGTCTGGACAGGTCCTGGGTCTGGACAGGTCCTGGGTCTGGACAGGTCCTGGGTCTGGACAGGTCCTGGGTCTGGACAGGTCCTGGGTCTGGACAGGTCCTGGGTCTGGACAGGTCCTGGGTCTGGACAGGTCCTGGGTCTGGACAGGTCCTGGGTCTGGACAGGTCCTGGGTCTGGACAGGTCCTGGGTCTGGACAGGTCCTGGGTCTGGACAGGTCCTGGGTCTGGACAGGTCCTGGGTCTGGACAGGTCCTGGGTCTGGACAGGTCTGGGGTCTGGACAGGTCCTGGGTGGGGACAGGTCCTGGGTGGGGACAGGTCCTGGGTGGGGACAGGTCCTGGTCAGAGACCACCAGCCTCTCTGGGTCTCAGGTTTTTTTGAGTGTCTCTTTCCCCCAGAGCCTCTGAGTTCACAGTATTTGTGCAGAATGACAAAACATCAAGCGGGTCATATGGTGAAATGTGAGCAGGCAGCACCTGATGACATCATGAGTTGGTTTGGCCTCAGGATGAACATGAGGAGCTCAAACACAAGACGGGCTGTGTGCTGTGATTGTCTCTGTAGATACTTCTGACCTGATACCTGAGGAGATGAACATGCAGAATGCAACAGGTGGAAGGTGCTACATTTTCCAGAAAGTCAATAAGCCAAATTTATTCTAAAGATAAAATAAAATCCATGATCTTATTTTCTATCACATTTTCCATTATGGACAAGTTGTTATAACTGTAACAATTTGATGTTTTCATTCAAGACGATTCTCCAATCAGTAACAGAATGAGCCTTATCTGAGTTTTTCATTTGTGTTGCCATTTTCAAAGTTAAAATCCAGTGTGTTTAAACCTAAAATGTCTGATCTGAACAGTCTTTTCTTAAACTCCAGCACCACCAGTCCTGAGTCAGTGCTAGTGCAGCCTCTGCAGCTCAGGGATGGAATTCTGGAGGTTCTGAGCTTCACATGAGGTCTGCAATAAATTGAGGATGAGACAAATGCAGGACGTGTCTCTATGTGCAGGTTAAAGCTCTGGAGACACAGGTTTAACTGTGATTTTAGAATCTTTTTAAATCAACAAGAGCACAGGACACATACAGTTAAAACAGCTCTACAGACTCTTACAGACAGGTGCAGGCGACAGGTGCAGGCAGACTCTTACAGACAGGTGCAGTAGTGTAAATATGCAGCAGGAGATCATACAGAACATGTATGATTCATATGGAGTTTAGTTTAAAGACTTTATATTAAGTGATGTAGCATAAGCGGAGATCACAAAACGGTGTAATATATAATACTAACAGGCCCTTTAAGCCCATGAATTCATCAACACATTCATCAGTTTGTTCTTTTTGTGAAGTGGAAACATGTATTTTATTGTGTGATTTACATGAATTATTTACACTTTCATTAATATCCCCGTTCTGACTCAAATGTGTGTGTGGTGTTCTGTTCAAAAGGCTAAACATGGCCTCGGGGCTCCATTATTCACTGTGGAACTAATTAGCTTTTAAAACATGTATTCTGTAACATTTCAAATATTTATTTCATGGGAATTTTGCATTAGAAAAAAAAGAAAAGTTGACGTTTTTCTGGTCAAATGAAAGAACCTGCTGTGCCCCGTGTAACCAGCAGGAGGCAGTGTGTGTACAGAAGTGTCACTGAAAATGTGGCACAAGTTTCACCTCTTTCTCTCTCTTCTTCTTTTCTCATTCATCCTGTTCTCTTCTTTCCTTTCCCTCTTCTATCCTCTCTCTTTCTATCTCCCTCTCTCTTCTCTCGCTTCTCTCCTCTCTCCCTTTTTACTTCCTTTTACCTGCTTTCCGCCGTGGACCAGCTAAGAAGTGAGCATGGTCGCGCTTCCGGCTCCACTGACTCTGGCTCCAATTCACTTTCTATTAAAAAAAACCCTCTCCCTGTAACTGTCGCTGTCAAACTCTCTCTCTCATTCTGACACCAAAAGTTTGTCTTAACCTGTTTGACATGTTCTTAGCCTTTTAATTTCATTATTTTGTTAAGATATGAGCATACCGTTAGCAGCAGTTTTGATTGAACAGGCGTTACTTTCAGAAACCTTGCTCAGGATTAGCTCTCTGGTTTCTACGATACTAAACTCTATTCACGCTTACGTCACAAACCAGGAAGACGTTTGGAAACCTGCGCTGACTCTTCCGGTGTAGTTCCCGACACTGGGCTCTACCGACTGTGATCAAACCTCTGAAGTAAACATGATCAGTGGTAAAATGAAGCCTGCAGATGTACACCTCTGGAAAAAATAAGAGACCACTGCAAAATCAGATCAGTTTTTGCTTCGTTCTATAAACTACTGGAATTTGGCCCCTCGTCTCTTCTAATCTTCACCTTCTAATCGTACCCAGTGCACTCGGAGTTCTACGTCAGTGGGGAAATTATGAAAACTGAGGTATGGTTGGAATTATTGATTAGTTGAACAGAGCAAAACGCTACAATGACATGAAAATAAAGAAAACTGGGACATTTTCTCATTTTTCCTACATTTTGTCAGACTTCCGACCGCAAACAGCCCAAATGAAGTCGTACGTGACATAATCTGAATAGAGCCTATTGCTGTTGAAATGTAAAATATGCAACTTGGCTCCAAATTTTACCCTTTAACCGTCAACCTCGATGAGCTTCATTTGACTGGAACTGAACACTGCAGGAGATGTCGCACTCAGTCTATGAACTAAACTTTAAACTACATTAAGTTCTGTCCACAGTGTTTTTATGAATTCCGTCGAACAAAATAGTGACAATAATACAAAAACCAACTTCTTTCAATTAGCTTTATTGAATTTTCGTAAACAAAAACAGACATTGTAAGCCCAAAAATGTCATTCCAACAGCATCGATGTCCTGGAACTAAACATGACATGTGCACCATGCCTCTGAGCAACAAAACCCAAACTCCACTAACACCGAGCAGAGCGACGTGTGTTTAAAGAGCTGCTCCGGATTTTTACTCCCTTCAAAAATAAGCCATTTGAATAAGTTTGTAGAGCTCCAAAGTTCTCTTTATGCACTTAGAGCGTCCTAAATATTCACCACGATGACTTTATAAGACTTTCAGAGACCAGAGTGATTTGTTGTGTACTGGTTTAGTTGTGGTTTAATCCTGGTTCAAGCCTGGTTTAGTTCTGGCTCAATTGTGGTTTAGTCCTGGTCCTGTCTTGCTTTAGTCCTAATTTAATCCTGGTTCTAGCCTGGTGTAGTCTTAGATCAGTCTTGATTTAGTCCTAATTTAATTCTGGTTCTAGCCTGGTGTAGTCATAGTTCAGTCCTAATTTAATCCTGGTTCAGGCCTGGTGTAGTCCTGGTTCAAATGTGGTTTAGTCCTGGTTAAATCTGGATTAAGTCCTAATTCAGTGCTGGTTCAGGCCTGGTCTAGTCCTGGTTCAGTCTTGATGTAGTACTAATTTAATCCTGGTTCTAGCCTGGTCTAGTCTTAGTTCAGTCTTAATTTAAACCTGGTTCAGGCCTGGTGTAGTCCTGGTTCAAATGTGGTTTAGTCCTGGTTAAATCTGGATTAAGTCCCAATTCAGTGCTGGTTCAGGCCTGGTCTAGTCCTGGTTCAGTCTTGATGTAGTACTAATTTAATCCTGGTTCAAGCCTGGTCTAGTCCTGGCTCAGTTGTGGCTTAGTCCTGGTCCAGTGTTGATTTTAGGTTCACTCTTGGTCTTGTTATTTTTTTTTCTGTCACAGTAACATTATTGACAACTAGCATGATAACCGCTCACTTCCTGATTCTTGGACAGTAAAACACTTCATAATTATTATTATTATTATTTTGATGTCAGTAGTTGCTTATATAATATACTGTATCTGTTCTGAGGCAACACACATTTGGCTCAAATTCAAGGGCAAAATCAGGTACAGCGTCTTTAAGCACGAAAAAAATCTGCAAAGTTTTGTCTTAAAAGCACAAATAAACAGGTTTTAGCGGCATATGAGCAGTATGTGAGCAGTATGTAGTAGTTTGTGAGCAGTATGTAGTAGTATGTGAGCAGTATGTAGTAATATGTAGCAGGACGTAAGCAGTATGTAGTAGTATGTTGCAGTATGTAGCAGTATCTGAGCAGTATGTAGTAGTATGTGAGCAGTATGTAGTAGTATGTTGCAGTATGTAGCAGTATCTGAGCAGTATGTAGTAGTATGTGAGCAGTATGTAGTTGTATGTGAGCAGTATGCAGTTGTATGTGAGCAGTATGTAGTAGTATGTGAGCCGTATGTAGTAGTATGTGAGCAGTATGTAGTAGTATGTGAGCAGTATGCAGTTGTATTGCAGTATGTAGTAGTATCTGAGCAGTATGTAGTAGTATGTAGCAGTACGTAAGCAGTATGTAGTAGTATGTTGCAGTATGTAGTAGTATCTGAGCAGTATGTAGTAGTATGTAGCAGTACGTAAGCAGTATGTAGTAGTATGTAGCAGTATATGAGCAGTATGTAGCAGTACATGAGCAGTATGTAGTAGTATCTGAGCAGTATGTTGCAGTATGTAGCAGTATGTGAGCAGTATGTAGTAGTATGTAGCAGTACATGAGCAGTATGTAGCAGTACATGAGCAGTATGTAGCAGTACATGAGCAGTATGTAGCAGTACATGAGCAGTATGTAGTAGTATCTGAGCAGTATGTGAGAGTTCTGTACAGTTATTGTAGAAGAGGAGCTGGACTCAGACACAGACTGGTGGTCGTCTCCAAAGTGGAAGCTCAAGAGTCAAATGTTGATTCTAAAAGACTAATCATGGAGTTAGGATGTAGACAACCCACTCAAAACTTTACAAACAGAACTATGAATCTTCAGTCTGGTGGAATCTTTAGCCCTAAATTCAATCCTTTTAAATTGTGGCTCGGTCCTGGTTTAGTCCTGGTTCAGTCCTTTTTCATCATGGTTAGGTCCTAGTTTAGTCCTGGTCAAGTCCATTTTAATTGTGGTTTAGTCCTGGTGCAGTTGTTTTTCATTGTGATTTGGTCCTGGTTCAGTCCCTGGTTCAGTCCTTTTTCGTCATGGTTTGGTTCTGGTTTGGTCCTGATTCAGTCCTTTTTAGTCCTGAACTGGAACTCTTGAACTCTATTTCCAACTGTAGACAGGCCAAGTTTGATCCTTGCTCAGTCCTAGTGTAGTGCCTGGACTGGTCCTAGTTCAGTTTTAGTTTAGTCCTGTTTTAATCCTGGTTTAGTCCTGGTTCAATCCTTTTTAGTCTGGGACTGGAACTCTTTGGTCCTCGCTCAGTCCTAGTTTAGTCTGGGTTTAGTCTTGGTTTGGTCCTAATACACACTTGGTTTAGTTTTGCTTTAGTCTTGGTTCAGTCTAGGTCTAGTCCTGGTTAAGTACTGGTTCAGTCTACGTTTAGTCCTGTTTTAATCCTGGTTCAGTTCTGGTTTATTCCCTGGTTCAGTCCTTGGTTTAGTCCTGGTTTGGTCCTGGTTCAGTCCTGGTTCAGTCCTGATTTAGTCCCTGGTTTAGTCCCTGGTTCAGTCCTGGTTTAGTCCTGGTTTAGTTCTGGTCTAGTCTTTGTCTGTTACTAAAGTCTGCTCCTTTTTGATTCTGAGCTTTACTGAAATAAACTGAATTTGAAACATTTCCTGTTTTGAATCATCTGCAACGTCAGTCGGGCTCCTCAGTCCAGCTCCTTCAAAAACACACATTTTATTGATTATTGACAAAAGAAACCAGTCTCTACGTTAGCTACGAGGAAGAGGAGGAGGAAGAGGGCGTTGAAGCCACACTGTAGACAAAAATAAGTAAAAACTACCACTTTTTTCTCTAAAACTGCTTCTGCAAACACAGAAATGAAAAGTTGACCTTATTTAAATGCATTTGATCATATTTTTCCATCATAATCTGAAAATGATATATTGAGAATGCTTGTTGCCATAGAGATGCTTTTGCTTTTCCTGGAATATTCCAAAGTGTGACATTAAACTTAGTTGTCTTTCTCAATGGGATAAGCAGAGGGTGTCAGAAGGTCACATCTGTGGAGAGGCGAGCCAGCTAATGTTCAAGCTATTTCATTCGACAATAAAACCAGCTCTAACCGATTAAATGAAAGATACTAGATGGGTTTAATGCCATACTGTGGAACATTCCCGGCAAAGCAGGAAAGTTTCATCATGCATCTTTAGAATATAATGTATAATAAAGTAATTTAAATGGAAAAATGTGACTGTGTATTAAAGTCAGGTCGGGTTTACGTGTTGTGAATCTGTGCACAAACACACAACTATGCACTTTTCTACCTGAGCCTTTTACAATCCAACACAAAATGAGAATTCCGATGTTTCCACATTCTCAAACGGCTGATTTTAAAGCTACAGTGTGTCATTTTCTGGGGGTAAAGCAACACCTGCGTGATTCCATGGAAACAGAAAGTTAAAGCCAAACTTCAGAACACTCATAGAGATAGATATGTTTATGCCCCTTTGTGGAATAGCATAGACAAGGGAACATTTCCATGGAAACAAGCAGAAAGAGGCTCCTCCAGGCCAAACAAGAGTCAGGTTTGTGGAGATGCGAGCCCGCTCACAGTAAGGATGCAGGTTTTTCAGCAAAGTAAAAATAACCAAATATTTAAAAAAAAACACATGCTTTTCTTTAGTCTGTTTGGCTAAAAAGTTACACACTGTGGCTTTAAAATGAGTTGTGTGTTTGAAAAGGAGAGGGACGCTGTGGTTGTGAGGAAGATGTGCAGAAAATATGATACAGATGTTAAACAGTATGCAGCCTGTGCTCTTACTGTTTTAAACACTACAACCACAAAACCCGTGTCCACAGAGTCTAAACCTGCACATAGAGACACATCCTGCATTTTGTCTCATTCTCAGTTTATGTTCAGGCTCATGTGAAGCTCAGAACCTCCAGAATTCCCCCCCTGAGCTGCAGAGGCTGCACGAGCACTGACTCAGGACTGGTGCAGGTCTGGGGTTTAGGTAGAGACTATTCAGATCGAGAGGCATTTTAGGTTTAAACACACTGGATTTCAGCTTTGAAAATGGCAACACAAATGAGAAACTCATATAAGGCTCATTCTGTTTCTGATTGGATTTTTATCACATGAAACGATTGAAATGAAAATCTCATATTGTTGCTTTGGTGAGCACAGCTTTGACAGTGAGTCGTGGAGTTGTCGCTGGTTTTGAACTTTTCCTGCTTTTTCCATAAAACCTGGAGAATCATTCCCGTATTTATACAAAACTATGTCTCTTTATCATGTACAACCCTGTATTCAGTCTGTGTGTGTGAGAGCAAAGAGAAGATAGGGAAGAGATGATAGGAGGCAGGAGGAGGAGGAGGTAATGAAAGGAGGAGAGAGTAGAGGAGAAGAGAGAGAGGGACAGCAGCGTTTGGCTTGGTCTAAATGATTATTTCTGTACAAGCTCCAAATCCTTCAAAACATCACTGCACAAATGTGTGTAAGAGATGGGAATATTTTCAAACTGTAGTGAGGATGTGAAGAGCCGGTTTATTCTGCTGTCCTTCTCTGTGGATGGAGCTCTGGATAAATATCTGCTCTACCTGCTTCCTCATGGTGGAGGTTCTGTTCTTTGGTCATCAAGAATCTTAGAATCTTCACCATTTTTATAGACAGAAGTGAAGCCGTCAGCCCCGGAGCAAAGTCATGTCAGTTACACATTTTCATTTACTTGGATATTAGTGGATGTTGTTTTATTGTTTTATGTAAAAGGTCGATCTGGAGAAATAGACAGGAGTAAAACAACACTTCTGGAATGAAAGATCTAAAGCCCTACTGCAGCAGGCTGGAGAGTAAAAACATCCTGCAGGTCAAAACTGTGATGACATTTGACACATTTCAACTCCTCCAGGTGTTTGAACTATTTATTCATATAGATTTTCCCCACTGACTTCAGTTCTAAAGGACTTCCACACTGGAAACCTTCCAGCACGTGTGCAGTATAGACAAATAACCACAAGGTGGAGCCGAAGCTATTTTTAATCTAAAAACTTTTTAAAAATCTATATCAATATTTTCACTGTATAACATTTAAGCTCTTGAACTGCATTATTGTTTCACAGTTGAACCTTGCCAGTGCTGCTCGTCCTCTCCTCACCTGAACTCAGATGTTCACCTCACACTGGGTTCACTGACATGAGCAGAGGTCAGAGGTCAGAGGTCGTCTGCTGCTTTAGTTCTGTGTCAGAGACACTGTCCCTGTGCTGATGCAGCTGTAAGACACTGAACTTGAGTTCTGGATCTGGGTTCAAATCCTGTCTGGCTCATGCTCTTACATCTTGCATGTTTTATTACCCAGCATGCCGTGTTCTTCTCAGCTGCACAGTTAAACTCATCTAAACCAAAGCTGTGAGGACTGTACCTGTGTCTGCCTCAGTGTGGAGCTCATCACACGCCTGGACACTGTCCACAGTCACTATATAAAGTTACCCGCCATCCACATAAATCTAATGAAATAGTTTAAAACCCAGAAGAATTCAATGACTCTAAAAGGTGAACTTAATATTTTTCTTTATTTGAACTTATTTACAGCAAATACAGGCTTCAGTCCATGAAGTTTTACTCCTGTCTATTTTTCCAAACTAATTCAACAACTTGGTCACATTTATTCTTAAGCATCTTTCACATCCAACTTAAAAAAGCCAATTTGAACTTTTAAATAATAAAAAAGTTATTTAAATATTCCATCATGACCTTTGACACCAGGGCTGATGGTCATGTGATGTACTGAGACGGAGCGCGCTCAGTAGTCTCTAAAGTAAACCGTTTTTAAATGTTTTCAAATAGGCCTCGAACCCTCATGTCGCTCTCTTTTATACATCTATTTCACTATTTTTAACTTTTTTTTTTTTACATTTCTCTGGTTAAAAGTTTGCCCTGAGTTTCACCATGGACTGCTTTAAGTACAAAATACGTCAACAAACACAAAATTATTAAAAAATAAATTTACAAAGAACATAAACGCAGGCCTCTAGAGTAGATTATTACATTGTCATCATTCATGTGAGAAAAACACTGCAGAAAACAATATCCACACAGTTAATGTTATGCAAATTCTAAATGTTGATCAAAATTTCAGGAGTTTTAACTATAATGGATCATTCTTTACTTCCAAAATCTCTAATATGTTCCAATTGATGAATTCAACAAAAATATCTTCCAGTATGAAAACGATTTACTCCAATAACAAAAGATTTGTGTGCAAATTTGGGAAAAAAAAAATCAGTCCAATTATGTTAAAGACTGACTATGGAACTTTTCTAATGGAGATACTTTGCTCAGAACGTAAACTTATTTATCTCCATGGAGACAAGCAGGTGATGCCACCAGTCCGAGGTTTGTTTGGCTATAAAACACCAGTGCTTGAGATAGATATGATTGATGCCATACTGTGGAACATTACAGCAATAACATATCCACTGGAAAAGTGACGTACTGCCCCTTTAAACAAACTAGGATCAGTAAACGCAGTTTAGGGAGTTCTTTGTTTAACCTACTTTTAAGATTGTACCAACATTCTGACATGTATTTTTTAATTTCAAGTAACATTTGGACTTTATTTTTCAGATGCAACTATCTGGGTTGAAATAATGTCTTAAAATGATTCAAAATATGATCTTAAAATAATAGAATAAAGTAATGAAGCTGCTCATGAAGGCTTCAGTATTGTGAGATTAACCACAGTGGATATTGCTGTTTGCAGTGAGGGACAGTGAAGCACGAGGGACACTAGAGTTTAAACCAGAGGCTGGGGCAGCGGCCATGTTGGTATGGGATTACTTTATCTGGTTTAAAATGTGCAGACTAAATAAGACCAGGTCCAGTCAAAATAAAAATGTCCCATCTCATTTCTTAATATTATGTTTCAATTGTTTATTTATTTACCACACATTGAGACTGAAATGACATTATTAGGTGTAAATTTGAACTTTCCTGAAGAGTTTTAGAATGGACTTGGTCTAAATCAGAACTATTGTAAGACCACATGAAAATATTAAATAAACTACTGTTGTTTTGTGTTGAAAATAACATCCCATTGTCTAAAGAAACTGTTTTTGGTACAGAGCTTTTTTCTTGACCCAAAAAGCCAAATTACAGTTTAAAATTACAGTATTGTGACCACACTATTAATCAGAATAGTCCCAAAATGGCCAAGTTTCCCCCAATCCTCCTGTTGGAAACTCTGATATGTCCCACTGCGTTTGAACGCATCACTGTAAAACCCAGATGTGAAGTTTAGTTTTCCCGATTGAAAGAAAACGGCTCACACTTTCTCATTTAGTATTTTTCAGGCACTAAAACAGTTGTTAAGGTGACAGTCCAGTGGCTTTTAATCAGCGATTGTTTCCAGTCCGATTTAAGGGTTTCAGATATGATTGACTGATCGATCGATTGATTGTTGGTTTGGTTGATTGAACATTTTCACTTTGTTTTGGGAGGAACAGGGCACAGGGCGAACAAGAAGGCACAATTTTCTACGAGAATTTGTTACAATGATAAGAATGAAACCAGTTGTAGCAGTAGTTGTATATCTGAAGCATTATTGTATGTTATATGGCGTCAAATGTCTTGGTTTTGTGTTAAACATTGGGGTCTCGATCTGGGAAACTCGAGTTGCGTTTTTACTCAGAAACAATATTTTTCTTCATAACTAAAACGGCAATTTGTCATTTAATCAACGTCGAATTGGACCCCAACACTTCCAGGCTCTGTGCACAGCATCGCGCTAGCTAACTCACTCTTTCTTAAAACCGATGTAAAAACAGTTACAATTTTAAGTAAAGACTGCCTGATTGTTTTTATATGTAGATTACTTTAGTTTGTGGCTTTGTTTTAATATTTGTAATACCTCAGGATTAGCATTAGCGTTAGCATTGAGATAAAAAGACAAAAACTCGGTGTCTACTCCCTGATTTTTGTTCATTTTAATGCGACTCGGCAAAAACCCCATAGAGATGTAATGGGACAGGAAGTAGCGATGCTAACTGTGAGCTAGCCGTTTGCCGTAATGCACAGAGCCAATTGAGAAAGTATTTTACACACAAATTCTTTTTTTGAAACCAGTAGCGAGTTGTGCTTTTCAAGATGGCGTCTCAAAACGGAAAGAAATTCTTGAAAATCTTTGCAAAAAAAAAAAAAAGTAAAGCGATACAAAAATGAACCAAGATTTGACGCACTAAAACCAGTTCATGAGATTATATTTAGATGAACAATGCCCCAAAAGTATTATTTCGTAATGTGAAGTATGTGATTGGTAAACAGCGAAAACTAAAGGCAATGTCCATTTCCTATGTCTTGAACTAAACTACATTGCAGTAGCTGTTGACGGGCTACATTCAAAAAATTCCCCCCAAACAAAGATTTTTTTTTTTTTTTGTATTTCCGTAAAAGTTTTGGTTGAATAAAGCGTCACGGATCACAGATGACGAAACCAGTGATAGCTCAAAGTTCGATGATTATTTTTGTAAGATTTTTTTTTGTATTTTGTTATGAAGCAAGTACACTTCTTCGTAGCATCTCCTCGCTGGTCGAATGCAACAGCCGAAGTTTGCGAGCTCCGGACCGGGTTTCCGAATCGCTCTGCTCCCCGTCGGAATAGTATCCATCGGTGTCATCCAAAACGCCGGAGTCTTTAGGCGATTTCGCGGAGTCCATGCTTGCGTTGTGATTGTTGTCATGGTGATTTCGCGACTTGGATTTGCCTTGACGGGACAGGCGCATTCGGATCGGGCTGGGGGAGGAAGTGGTGAAACCGGGATGAACGCGCTCCCACGGCGCGTCTTCGGAGATATGACACGAATCCATTTTGGAGACGGGAGGCTGCGGAGAAGGATCCAGACTGCGAGCTTTGTGGTGGTGGTGGGCGAAGGATCTGGAGGAGGACTTGGGTTTGGACCACAGGGAGGTGGGGGTTGCCGTGGACGGGCTTGTCCCAGCAGAGGCGAGGGGCGTGTGGGAGGAGGAGGACAGAGACCGGGCCCCTGGTTTGTGGTGGTGATGGTGGTGATGGTGATGATGATGGGAGCCTGGAGGTTTTCGTCCAATCTGAGGTGTTTTCCAGGCAGAGCTTTCCATCACGAGGTTCAGAAGGTTCTCCTCACCAGACAGCAGCTGAAGACACAAGACGGACATCATTAGGAACTTAAAGACACATTTTAGTATTTATATTATTACAACAGTGCTCCTTCTAACGGTTCTTGGACACCTCTTCCGTTTGTAGGTTTGCCTCATTTAGAGTTCATTTTATCCACTTTTTTGTCCTCCTTTGGATCATCTCATTTAGAACTAAAGTTGGACTTGGTTCAGGCCTAGATCAGATGTGGTAAAGTGCTGTTGTAGACCTGGTTTCACTCTGGTGGTATTTATTTGATTTAAGATTCATCTCACTCAGTCACTTTAAGTGTCACTTTATGCACAGACAGCTATTATGCTTGCTCTAAACTGCAACTGCAATAAGTTTTGTAAGCGGATGTGTCTCAGGGACGTGTGAATAGATGTGTTGGAGCAGGGGAGTTAAATGATGTTCATTTACTGAGACCAAGATAACTGCAATTTCATCTTCCCCTCACTGCAGTTGTATGTACAGCAATGTGACAATAAAGATCGATTTGATTTGAAAGTCAAATCTTTTCTTTGTTGGTACTTGTGTGAAATGTTTGAGAGCCATTGGAGTATCACACATGTAGATCATTATGTTATGTGGCTGAAGTGTCTAGCCTAAGGACACAACAACAGTTTTCCAGTACTAACTAGGCCTTACTTAGCTTTAGTGATGTCATGAGATCGGGCTTTGACAAGGAAGAACTATACGAACAACTCAATCCAAGCCACAAAACTTTAATAAGGTCTAGCGATGGATCATTTAGACCTACTGATGTATCAACGCTCTCTGGGGAGGGGTGATGCTAACTGGGGGCCCTGATCTGTCTGAAGCTCTGTTACTCAAGTTAGTCTAGTTTTCAGAGACTCTTAAAACGTTTTGACAGTGCCAGTGTGTGTATTGTGTCACCATGGAAACTGCTGAACATTCCGCCATAACCATCCATGAGTGATGTTGCTGCAAAGTATCAGTACTGCCAAAAAAGAGTCAAGTGTCTTGCTCGAGAACAGAACAAAAGTGCACAGTGCAGAAATCAGATCACTAAGCTGTATAATGCTTTGTGAAACTGTCTGCACAGAATCCAAAAATCATGCGTCGCAATTTTTCGAAAGAATTGATTTATTCCTTGTATCCGGTTTCTGTCTAAACACAAGTTTGAAATGAGTGGAAAGTTCCTGGTTCCTGTTTTCTTTCCTCAATAACAATGAGGTTTGGAGTCCTGCTGAGCGACGCTGCCAATCAACACAGTAACAGCACTTTCCTGGAAAATATACCACTGCTTTGGTTCGGAATCAGAATACAAAGTACAGAGCTCCGGATCAGATCTATGGACAGGCACATGACTTTGGGAAGTACTTTTCTAGATATTTTGAACCCAAGAACCAGCTTATCAAGATTCAAGGACTCAGCTAGGGCTAATAACTGAATAAACCATAGTCCTTGGTTTATTCAGTTATTAGCCCTGGTTGAATCCATGAATCAGGAGGAAAACAGGACAAAAGTAGGACTAAACCAAGGACTAAACCGGAACTAAACCAAGGACAAACACAGAACTTAGCCAGGACTCAACAACTGAATAAACCAAGGACGAAAACAGGACAAAAGTAGGATTAAACCAAGGACTAAAACAGAACTAAACCAGGGCCTCAACCAGGACTAAACCAGGACTAAACCAAGGAAGAACCCAGAACTTAGCCAGGATTAAACAACTGAATAAACCAAGGACTAAATTAGAACAAAAACAGGACAAAAATAGGACTAAACCAAGAACTAAACCAAGGCCTCAACCAGGAGTAAACCAGAATTTAGCCAGGACTAAATAACTGAATAAACCAACGTCTAAATCAGGACAAAAACAGGACAAAAGAAGGATTAAACCAGGACTAAAGCAAGGTCTCAACCAGGACTAAACCAAGGACTAAACCAGAACTACACTGAGGCCTTAACCAGCACTAAACCAAGGACCAACCCAGAACTTAGCCAGGACTCAACAACTGAATAAACCAAGGACTAAATCAGGACAGAAACGGGACAAACGTAGGACTAAATCAAGGACTAAACCAGGGCCTCAACCAGGACTAAACTAAGGACTAAACCAGAACTAAACCAAGGATGAACCCAGAACTTAGCCAGGACAAAAGTCGGACTAAACCAGGACTAAATCATTAAACATTATTTGAAATATTATACTTGAAAATATTTCCTTAGTGTAAATTGAGAAGGACTCCAAAGTTGTACTAAAACCACTACTATATACAATTTGATTAAAGTAACTGAAGTAAATGTAACGGAGTACTACCCACCTGTGTCTAAACCCGGACGTGTTGCATGTGCAGTTACCTGGTCTGACAGCAGGGTGGCGCTCTTGTCCCAGTGTCCGAGCATGTGGTCAGCGGTGATGTGAACGGACTGAGCCAACCAGCTGTCAAACAGAGAGCTCTGCAGGGGGAAGGAGGCCGACAGACCTGCAACACACACCAGCAACACGTGAACTGGAGTAAAACAAGTCAAACAACAGCCAATGTCAACATTCCCTGGGGATGTGGTGCTAACTGTAGGCACTGCTCAGTCTGAGGTTTTGTTAGACTTTACTCTGAGCTTTATTACAACACAGTCTGAACTGAAAGAGCTGGTTTAGTTTTAACTACAGCAGGTGAGATGATTTGTGCTGTTAAACAAGTTCCTTTTGGCACTAGCATCAGACAACAGTTTTTTCAGTTAGTCACACTCACAATTCCTAAACACGCTTGGCCAAAATTTAAGATCTAAACACTTAAATCTCTTGACTTAAAAGTAGTGAAATGATGTGTCCATGCAGCAAGATCATTTGACTGGACAAGTTCTCTTCAAATAAACTCCCTCTAGACTAGAATGAAGCAGTCTCAGAACCAGTAAGTACAGAATAAATCTGAAAACAAGAATAACTTGATATAAGTTTGAAAATTTTGGCCAAATCAGAGAAATTTGCCATGCAAGAACTCTTGTACTGATCACAGGCTCCTGATGTAATATGTTAATTAAATTTTGTACTTCTCAAAACTTTTTGTCAGTGTTTAATAATGTGTGCATTGTGTCACCATGAAAACTGATGATGCCGCCATAGACAAACATGCAGAACACCCCCAGTGTGACGTCACTGTATAAATAGTTCTTGTGTATGAGGTAAAAAACATCATAAACTTTACTGTTTTACTGTCAGATTTATTGGTTAAATTTATTGGTTTATGGTTTATATCTCTTCGTATTGTCAAAACAAAACTGGCAAGTTCAATTCAAAGAAAGGGCATTACTCAACTTTTCTCTAGCAAAGTGCATCACAAAAGCAGCACAAAATCAAACCACTGCACTGTCTGCTTCTTATAATAAAACATTTTATCCATCACAAACTCAGCCAGCCGTGTGCTGATTGGCTCTGAGGGTTTTGAGCTCCACTGCAAAAAGCTTAAGATATAAACACTTATATCTATCAGAAAATGACTTAAAAGTAGAGAAATGATCTTACTGCATGGACAGATCATTTTACTTGACAAGTTCTCGTAAAATAAATTCCCTCTAGACTAGAATGAAACAGTCTCAGAACTAGTAAGTAGATAACAACCCTCTGAAAAATTGTAAACAAAAACATTCTAAATTCCTTAATGGAGCAGCTGGAGGCAACAGTGAAATGGAACATAATACGATTTTCATGGGAAAACTAGAATTCATTTCACAAGTTATGAAAATCAAGAACAATTTGGAAAATGAAAACCACAGATCCATGTGAATGATTCCGAGCCCAGTTTAAAAACACTTACAATTGTGTTTTACATTATTTGTTTATTTGACAAGAGTTTATGATCCACACTAAGCATTTTTACAAAGACAAAATCCACATTTTGAGGTTTTACTGGACAAATCCTCAAATAAATATTGAGCCCACAACAGTTTTTCACTCACATCTACTGATATATTACACATTTCATCATAAATTATACTTTTTGTGAAGCCCAAATACTATTTAAGGGTTAGAAAACTGTATTTTTCCATCCTTCTTAACAGAGTAGCAAAGTAAATAAAATTTGTACCTTGAAAATTCAAAATTGTTGTTTATTTTTTTTGTTATAATGTCATAAAGCTATTAGCATTTAGCTCTGCTCATCAGTTAATCATTGTAAATATATGATGTTAGCATAATTTTGCCTCCATTTGCCTCCATCCAGAATTTTGAACATTCACATAGGATTCGAAAGGATTTATAGATCTGAAAAGAGGATGAATAACCTGATACAAGTTTTCAAATCTTGGCCAGGTCAGACAAATTTGCAGATTGAGAGCTGAAATCTGCTACGTTTTCAGTTCCTTGAGATACATTTTTCTTTCTTTTCTCCTCATAAGCAGACATATTTGTTTTGATACAAACAGACCATGTGTGTCCCCGATTGGCTGATCCACCCGTCAATCACGCCCATGTGACCTCAGGAGATTCACCAGTGACTGAACTCCCAGCTTCTAAAGCACTGAGGAAGTGTGTGTTCTGTTGAGCAAATGATGGTCACAAAATATGAATTTTTAGACCAGAGTAAGTAAGTAAAGGAAGTCAATAAATAGGCTAGTTGCTATGGAAACATTAGTCAGCTAGATGCCAAAAAAATCATTGACCAAAAATATGGTTAAAAAAAACTCCTTTTACATTTCTATACAGTCCCATAACATATGAGATAATGGAGCAATACCGCCTGTCACATTTTCTAGTGATAAAAGTTTTGAAATATTGAAAATTCACTGTCTGTTTTGCAAATCGAATGTGTTATTTATTATTTTCGGTGGTAGCATTTGCAGCTGTTCGTTGTAATGATTTTTCAAAGGAGAACGGCAGGAGGTGCTGTTTGGAAGCATTTAACAGCAGCAAGCATCATGGAGACGTGCTGAAGAGGGAACAGTGAGAGAGAGAAAGGAGAGAGAGAGGACGAAGGAAAAACAAGAGATATGCTGAGGAGAGAGGGAGGGAGGAGGGGAGACAGAGAGAAAGAGGGGATGAAGGGAAAAAAGGGACATGCTGAGGAAGGAGAGAGAGAAAGAGAGAGAGAGAGAGAGAGAGAGGAAGGTGGGCAGGTGACGAAGGGAAAACAGAAGAGATGCTAAGAACAGAGAGGAGAGAGAGGAGAAAGAGGGATGGAGAAGGGATGAAGGAAAAAGCTGAGGAGGGGAGAGAGAAAGGGAGAGAAGGTACAGAGACAGAGAGAGAGAGAGAGAGAGAGAGAGACAGAGAGAGAGAGAGAAAAGAGAAAGTGGGCAGGAGAGAGAAAAAGACACATTATACATCCCTTTTAAATACATTTGATTCTTCCATTGGCAAAAGATGAGTATAGGAGTATGTGTACGAGTACAGTGCAAATTTGTACCTTGACATTGAATCCAAAGCGTCCGTGTTCGTCAGGTCTCATTTTGATAGAGAGAGAGAGAGAGAGAGAGAGAGAGAGAGAGAGAGAGAGAGAGAGAGAGGGGATGAAAGAAAAACAAGAGACATGCTGAGAAAGGAGAGAGAGAGGAGGGTGGACAGGTGACGAAAGGAAAAGAAGAGACATGCTAAGAATAGAGAGAGGAGAGGAGAGAGGGATGAGGTAGAGAGAGAGAAGAAAGAGGGAGGGAGAGGTGATGAGGAGAGAGAGAGAACGTGGGAGGAGGGATGAGAGAAAGGGAGAGAGTGAGAGGCGATGAAGGTAAAACAAGAGACACGCTGACGAAGGAGAGAAAGAGGTGAGAGGGGTGATGAAGAAAAAACAAGGGACATTCTGAGGAGGAAAAGAAAGGAGGGAGGGAGGAGGGAGATAAAGAGAAAAAAGAGAGGAAAGGTACACAGAGAGAGCCGAGGGGCAGGGAAGGAGGGAGAGGTGATGAAGGGAAAACAGGAGGCATGCTGAGAAGAGAGGGAGTGTGAGAAAAGAGGAGATAGAAAGAAAGAAAGAGGGCAGGTGATGAAGGGGAAACAGGAAACGTGCTGAGCAGGGAGAGAGGGAGAGGAGGGAGGGCAGGTGACGAAGGGAAAAAGAGGAGACGATGATGAGAGTGATAGAGAGGTGAGAAGAGAGGAGAGGAAGAAGGAAGGAGAGAAAGAGAGAGAAAAGATAACACAGGTAAAAGAGATGAAGGGGAAACAAACACGCTGAGAAGAAAGAAGAGGAAGAGAGAGAGGAGAGAAAGATGGAGGGAAGAAAAAACGACAGCAGAGAGAGAGGAGAGGCAGATTAAGAAAAACTAGGGAGATGTTTGGAAGAGAGAGAGTAGTGAAAAAGAGAGAGAGGAGAAATGGGAGGAGGAGGATGAAGAAAAGGAGGGAAAGA